>NW_006495044.1:1757580-1816664 GCF_000471905.2 Amborella trichopoda | reverse complement strand
ATTAGATTCTCCTATTTTGAAAGAATTGACGCTCAAAATTTCAAGTGATTTGGATCTGTAGAAGAAGTGAGCATCCTTACTCTTTAAGACTGCTCCATTCTCTAGGATGAAGAAACGATAGCCCTTACTATGATCTGGGTATCCTATAAAGATGCACTCAACGGTTTTGGGATCAAGCTTGGTTCGGTTTTGGTATGGGACAAGAACATGGGTCGAGCATCCCCATATTCTTAGATGATCAAGGGGCGAAGTATGACCAGTGAATATTTCATGTGGAGTATGTGGGCCTACCTTATTGGGAGTACAGTTGAGGATATACCTCTCTATTGATATTGCCTCTCCCCAGAATTCTAGGGAGAGCTTTGCATGCCTCATCCTGCTCCACACCATCTCTACCAAGGTCCTATTCCGTATCTTAGCTACACCATTTTGTTGAGGTGTATAGGGCATGGTAAATTGATGAATTATGTCATGCTCTACATACTTCTTTAAAGAGGTGTGAAGAATACTCGCCACCTCTCTCAGTCCTTAGGACTTCGATTTTTTTATTGGTTTGGTTCTCTACCTTATACTCCTTTAAACGGTCTAGGGCTTCGGACTTGGTATGTAGCAAATAGACGTGGCCATATCGCGAGTGGTCATCTATGAAAGTGATGAAATATCTCTTGTGGTTTTTGATTGCCACATTCATGGGACTACGTATATCGTTGTGGATGATTTCTACAATGTCAGAGTCTCTTTGAGCTTTCGTAAAGGGTTTCTTGACCAATTTTTCTTGCACACATGATTCACATACTTTGGATAAATCCCCTTTGTAATTTTCTAATAGACCATCTTTATTTAATCTCTCCATTCTCTTATGATTTAGCCCTTATCTCATATGCCATAAGTAAGCATCATTCTCACATTTAGTAGATGAGACATAAACAACTTGATTCTCTATTTCAATTTCAAATAGACTATTCTTTAGCGTGTCAATCATAACAACTTCCCCATGAGTTTTAACTGTCACCTTATCAGCAACAAAAATGGTGACATATCCGGCCTTAGACAATTTTTGAGTTGAGACCAAACACTTCCTCATTTCAAGAGCATAAAGTGTTTGTTTCAGGACTATTATTTCCCATTTTTCAGATTCATAACATAATCCCCAAAGCCGAAAATCTCAGTCTTTTGCTTTACACCCATGTATATAAATTGCTCACCGGGGTCGACGGGTTGAAAATTGCGACATCTTTCCGTGGAGTTTGACACATTGGCAGTATCACCCGAGTCAAAGCACCAAGTAGCTCCCTTGGGATCAGCTAGCATTGACTCAAACACAACACAAGCATGTTCTCTATTCCCCCAGCATTATTCCTTTTCTTTTTGCAAAATCTAGTTACATGTCCCACTTTACCGGACTTATAATACTCTCTTTTCTCTTGGCTCATTATTTTCTAGCTCCATCTTTCTCCTTTTGTTATTCTTATTTTTCTTTTTCGTGTGACTGAAATTTCCTTTGCCCTTAACCTTTTTCTTAAAACTATTCGCATTAGGGCTAAAGTTAGCCACATGCACCGCATCACGGGGTGTAAGTGCATCATACACACTTTTCCTCTCATCCTTGGCTTTGAGGATAAAAACCTCTTCTAACTTGGGAGCAGTCTCTCTGGCAGAGAGGAATGATATAAACACCTCCCAAGAAGTTGGGAGAGTGTTCAAAAGATGACAAATCTGTATAGGCTCGAGGGTATTCATGTTGATAGCTTCTAGCTCACGAACTAGGGCCCAGAACATGCGCACATGTTCAACAATTTTGACTCCTTTTGCTATCTTCAGATCGTGATACTTCTTTAAAGCAAGGGTGTGTTTAACTAAAGAAGGATCAACAAATTCCTTCTCCAGCTTCTCATAGGTTTACTTTGCAGTCTTCAAGTTCTCTTATTCCGATGTATATGCGTCATGCATCGAAACAAGAAGTATATTCTTAGCAAGCATATTCTTTTGCTCCCACTGTGCATAATATTCTTTTACGTGCTCCCTTTCATAATCATTCCCTCTTGGGATTGGTGGAGGGTTATGGATGAGCATATCATGGAGATTTTCGTCATAGAGGACATATCCTACTTTACGCTTCCAAGATGAGTAGTTGCTCCCATCAAATCTTTCTGATTTCAAGAGTTCGGCTATAAAACTCTTTGTGGTCATGACTATTGAATCAAATTACAACAATAATAATGAATACAAAAAATTAGAAATGACAACAATAAGTCTTAGCTCTGATACCAATGAAAGGTGGACTATGTGACAGGGCAAGTCAATACCGATTAAAATTTTTCTATCTTTTCTTATTGTATTGTCATCCGAATCACTCATAGGTGTCCAAATACAATATAAACCAAATAAAATTGCCAAGAACTCTCACTTTTTTGCATTAAAACAAATTACATAAAAGGAGCAATGAAATCAAGTAAGCAAGTAAAAAGAAGATACTGCATGCCTTTGCCTCATGTTACCCCCGAGGATTTCGTACACCCCACACCAGGTCTCCTCCACCAATGGCACATGGGATCTTGGTTCAAGATCTCATCTCACAACTTGGGAAACCTAGGCAAAAACCAGCGTATAGCATAGCAGGGGATATCCTTGATCAAGGCTCAACACGGCATAAGGTCAAGACCTAGGACTAGGCTATGTGGTTTGGGTGTGCCACCCCTTAGGGTTTGTTTTACTTCTTAAACCCTAATCTTAGAGAGAGAAGTTTAGAAAGGGGCATACCACCCCCTTGAGGCTCATAGGTAGAGAGAGAGATAGGGTGTAGGGAATGAAGCCCCCCCACATAGCTAGTTTATATAGAATGAAGGCTAGGGTTAGGGTTTTGCCATCATTATGAGATTTAATTTTGACCTTTGATCTTGGAGACCTGTAGGGTGAAGAGATCTCATCAATTCATTCTTTAGATCAACCATCATGATTGAAGGATTGAGACGAAACCATTAACCCTCAGTTTCCATAACTCCATTCACATTAAATATTGTGTAGAGAAAGTATTAATTCTATTTCCTTTATTTTCTTACACTTTCCCTTTTTGAAAACAATCAAAATCTCTACACAAAAGGTTTCCTAAAAGTTTTAAGTTAACACATGGCTTAGTTGCCATATTTCAATTTTAAGAAAGCATGGAGGACGTGGGATGCCCATAGGGTGGCCATGAGAGGCCCACTCCCCATATATTGGTGGGCCCAATAAGCCCCAATTGGCCCCCAATGTCTTATAACATTATTTTCAAATAATAAAATAATTTCATAAAGCCTTTAAATATTTTATTTTTCTTTCTGATTAAAATAAATCCAAAAAATCGAATTTTCTTTATTTAAAAATTATTTGCCAATAAAATAAAATACCTAAAGAGGTCTAAAACATAATTATCTTAAAAATGATTAAAACATATTTTAACATATCTAAGAGGATTTGATGGGAATTGAATCCATAGAGTTAGGATTACGAGAAAAATACTGAGGACTCCATCCTCTCTAGAGATCGTATCTCACTGCACCTTCTCAAACTGGCCCAATAGTTCGCAAGACCCATAACCCTTCACAAGGGTTCATGATGGGACTATCAATGTCTGCCAATAAATGAAAGAGATACGATCCTAGTCCAGGATTTCAGTAGTATACTCCATGGGTCCTTCCAACACAGTCAAAGTGTTGCAGGGAGTCATCTCTTCTGCACATATACACGTCACACATCCTTATGCAAAAGCACCACTTCCCTGACGACTATCTAGTGTACATGCCGTGTGATTGTAATGATGAGGATTTAGGTCATTGTCCTCTCAAGCCATCCCTCACACACAAGGGTCAAATCCATGGCCTCTGTTCAACTGTCCTGGGCACATTTTCGACCTCATCAAGGGATAAGCCCACATCAAATAGGGTGTGTTCGCAGTCGCACAATGCCCAGGACTATGGGGTTTTTGAACATCACATTGAGCCATAGTCAATCAAAGCTCAGGTGAGTCTAGGCATCAAAAATGCATCATAGTCCAATGTGGAGCACACTCCCACTGGAGCCAACATTTCACTACATGCTCTCATAAGGCCTTTAAATGGCCACATAACCCCAATAGTAAAATAGTAGGTCCTGGGCTTCAATATCATCTTCGGCCCTCCTAAAGGAAGGACTCCTTACCACACTTTGACCTAGTATTTCATAACAATCCTTGATGATCACCTCATTGTTTGTTGGGATAGGGAAAAATCAAGGCCATAGCTCTTGCAAGGTCCTTTAACCAACCAAAGGTCCTCTAAACCGAATTGGGTGGCATGAATTTGGGTGACTTTGGGAGACACCCTTCGAAGAGCCTGATGCACATCAATTGACGACTTCCTTAGGAAACCAGCTTGTAGGATCCATCCCATATTTGTGGCAAATGAGGGAGAAACATAAATGGTCCAGGTGGTAAGTGGAACACCACTACCACTTTCCAAGTAGCGCGAGGTTGTTGTCTCTTAGCTTCCTAATCCCCATCCCTCCTTCCTTTTTGGAGCAACACACCATATTTGTCAGGATATTCAAATCTACGTATCAATCCCGCTTTGGAATCTTGCTTCAGCATTTTAAGAAAGGTAAGTTCAAGGGATCTCAAGTTTTAAATTTTGGGATCTCAATCCCCACTGCTAGGGGTCAATAATTCAATAATATCAGGGATCTCGATCTCTTTTCTAAAGACCAAGATAATGACCAAATTGATGATTTTCTTTATTTATAGTCAGCAAGCAATAATGCAACTATACTTTTAATGTAGTTGCATTTCTTGCTAGCTATAAATATAAGGATCCTTATTTAAAGATTATCTATTGTTCTCTAGAATATATATATATATATATACAAAGTTCAAAGTTCATCGAAAATGAACAGTGATTTCCTCTACCCTCATCACCGTCCAAAGTTCATCGTACTGTCACACTTTTTTCGATAGTGTTTCATTTTTCATTTGTTTTCTACAAATCTGAATGACCTGAAATTTGGGGCGTGTGTACATCTTAGTGAGGCGCACCTAATAAAAATATAAAAAAAAATAATTCACGAAAAAAATTGATCAAAATACCCCTGAAACATTTCGGGGGTATTTTGGTCAAATTTTTCATGTAAAATATTTTTTTGATATTTTTTGTAGATTTGCCTATTTTTGATGAACACGAGTTTCAAATTTTAAGTCATTCTGATTTGTAGAAAAAAAATTAAAAATAAAACACTACAGAACAATTGTGATCGTGCGATGAACTTTGGACGGTGATGAGGGTAGGCGAAATCACTGTTTATTTTCGCCTATAGGCGTTTTGTAGTATCTTCCAATATATATATATATATATATATATATATTCGCAGCAAGATACCTAAAAGGTTGGGGATAAATAACCTAAATGGTCAAGATCGAGATCCCCAAACTGTTGGGATCTAGATCCCTAACATTTGGGATCTAGATCCCTAACATTTGGGATCTTGATCCCTAATATATGCATTTTACGGACCACGCACCTAACCGTTGGGATCTTCTAGCCTCTCATGATCCCTAGTTTTCGATCTTGTTCCTGCTCTCAATCCTAAGAAGTAGGCAACATACCTTATCCCAGGTTGTTTGGTGGAATTTTGTCGGTGCCCATCATTTCTGACCAGAAGAAGAGGCTTTTGATATAGACATGGAATAGTGACATTTGGTAAATTGGGATGTTGGAGAGGGATGCTTTTATTAGGATGATTCTCCCCTCTGAAGAAATCTTTGCTGATGATGAATTTTTTGAAAGTTGTATCCCAGAAATGTTTGCTAGGTTTTCAATTGCAAAGTGGCAGGCCTAAATATTTGGATGGTAAGGGCTCAACTGCGCAGCCCTATCTGTGAAAGTTGTCTACCAGAAATGTTTGCTAGGTTTTCAATTGCAAAGTGGCAGGCCCAAATATTTGGATGGTAAGGGTTCAACTGCGCAGCCCTATCTGTGGGTGAAATCGCTTGTTTAGGTCTGGAGCATTTGTTTTTTATTGCTGATGTAGTTAACAATAGAACATGCATTTAAAAATTAGAACATGCATTTAGCAGTTAACTCTATATAACACATAACATGGAAAACAATTTCATTGAAGTTATATTTTATTTTTGGAAAATGTTTTGCTTAGTTCGAAAAATTTAAGTTTGTGTTTATATGTATAATACTGTCATCTCCCTACTTTAGATCTCTCTGTTTCTAAAAGTTTGCTTTGTCTATTTCTATACCTTTTATATGGCCTCTCTCAAAAGAATATATCTAGCCTGATTGGTCCCTGAGTTAACTGCTTTTGAATCTTTAGACTGTTGACCTTGATCAGATCTGAGAAGTTAATGGTGTTGTAAAGAAAGTGATGTATTCTGAATGTTCTTGTTTACTTTCCTTTTTCTTTTCCTTTTTTGTCTACCAAGATGAGCTGCAACTGACTTTGCAGGTGGTTTATACTTTGCAGCTAACTTTAAAGGATCTGTTTCACTTGATTTGATATTGATCCCACGTTGACTTATGTGCTTGTGAATTATGAATCTGTTAACCTTGTTCAAATCTGACAAAACTATGAAATTCTTCTTGTAAGAAAAGCTGTTCATTCTGAATGATGTTGTAAACTGTATTTTTGTAGCTGCAATAAAAGAGAGAAGTAATATTACAGGTCTTCTGACAATTTGTGGCTAACTTTGTAGTACATAAATAAGCTCAATTGTACCATTCCTTGTTTGGTAGCATTCTGTTTCATTGGATGTTGAATCCCTTGGTTGTCTTGGGTGTTCCTTGATCATATGTAAAACCAATGAACCTTAATGAAATGTTACCAATTCCTGTTTTCTTAAACAATCTGCTTGTTTTGTATGTTCTTGTTTACTTTAACCTTTTTAGTATTACCCCAGTGAACAGCAATTGATATTACAGATCTTTCATGTTTTGCAGACAACTTTGGAGTTCATGTATATGCTTGATCCTACTTGTCATTTTTGTTTCTTATCTTTGATAGATAGGTTACAGAGTCTAACAGTGTCTGGTGTGTGGTCCTGTAGGTTTTATGAAGCAGTTGTCAAATTGCCACTGCGAAAGGCTCAGGCTCTTGATCCTGATGGGGATGCTCTGAATGATCAAATTGATGCTAACCGGAGGGAAAGTGCTCTGGCTCTTCGTGAGCAGTGCTATGAAGTTGTCACCAATGCACTCCGTTCTTTAAAGAGTGGAAACGAACCAAAAGGAGTGGCAAGAGAGTTTGGCTCTCCCGTTAAATCTGTCAATAGAAGGGTAGTTGTTGATCAGGCTTCTCAAGACAAATATGTGCGCCAGATTGCTCAACTGAGTGTTCAGTGGCCTGACAAAGCCTTTCATGAGCATTTGTACCAAACAATGATCGATCTAGGACTTGAGAATGAATTATTGGAATACGGGGGACCAGATTTGGTACCTTTTCTGCAGGCTGCAAGTCGGGACACAGGGGCTCAGGTCTGTGGCATCTCAACACCTGATAAAAATACGAGACATTGTTTTACAAGTTTCAACTTCTACAGTGGTTCTTTATTGATCTTTGTTTAAATTCTGAAGTTTCTTATGCTGCTTAGTTGAGTCAGGCTTTTGAAGATATGTGAATACAATTTACTATTGAATGTTTAAAATGCATTTGAATAATGTTATACATCTGTGACAAACAAAAAGTAAATCATGTCATTTTTTTTCGATTCCATTATTTCAATGTTCTGTAGGCAGGGGTTGTCTCAGCAACAAATCATGTGTCCTCCCCTGGGGGCCATGTTACTTCCAGCAGTGCGAAGTATCTCGAGCTTCTAGCTCGGTATTATGTCTTAAAGAGGCAGCATGCTCTTGCGGCTCATATATTGTTGAGACTGGCTGAAAGGCGTGGCACAAGAGATTCCCTCACCCTGGGGCAGAGGTGATGAGAAATGACTTGTCTTAGTTACCTTTGATTAACCTTATGCGTCTTTTTTGTTCTTGCATGTTTTTTATGGGTTTATAATTTACTTCTACTATTGGCAATTGATTACTTCTTATAATGACGATGATCACTGGCAATTAATTACTTCTTATAATAATTGCTTTGGTTCATGGAGTTAGGCATCAGTATCTCAGTAACGCAGTGCTTCAAGCAAAGAGTGCATGCAGCATTACTGGTGCAGTAAATTCAAAGGGAGGCATTGTGGATCGTGGTTTACTAGATCTGCTTGAAGGCAAACTTGCTGTTCTTCGATTTCAAATGAAGATCAAGGGAGAACTTGAAAGTATGGCATCAAGAATTGAAAGTTCATCTGGAGTTGCCCCAGCTCCTGTCCCTGATGACCCGTTTCCTCAAAGCAACCTAATGACAGGTGTGAATTATGCAAACACTGCTAGAGATAAGGCCAAGGAGCTATCTCAAGACCTGAAGAGTATCACACAACTATACAACGAGTATGCAGTCCCATTTGAGCTTTGGGAGGTGATTTTCTATCTTTATTTTGAGTACCAACTGCTTGATAGGTGCCATTATTAGTCTGTTTCCTTTTCTTTGTTAATTTAAAATGTTTTATAGTATAGACAAGCACACAATACTAATGACATTCCTGATAAATCTATAAGCATCCTAGAATTCAAGGGGTCATACAAAGTCACTAACCTATTTTCTCATAGAAAGAATGTGTTATATATGTTTGATGGATTGACACTGCTCTTCTTTGAACTTCAAAATGCATAGGAGGCAGATGTTCAGATCATAGTTACTGGGATGAGAGATTAGGAAGCGAAACGAGATACAGAAATGACAAATCCGAAGCGAGATACGGAAATGACAAATCCGAAGTGAGATACGGAAATGACAAATCCAACTTAAATTATTTAGGGGAAACAAGAAGCGATTGAACCCTTACAAAGGGTTAGAGAGGCATCGAGAAACAAGTTGTGAAATGCCTAGGAAGGGTGTGATTGCATGTTGGAAGCAAGTGCATAAACATGCAGGGAAACTTTTGGATGCAGGTTTATAGAGCAGATTACTGGTGCTCGGATAGAATATATGTATCAAACATTATACATGTGTAGAAACATTTAGCTCATGTATTTCATTATTTGGATAAATCTGCTTATCATACAGATACAGATACATTGAAGGTAGTAAATCACTTTAGCTTATCATCTCTCTCTCTCTCGCACTATCAATGTTCAAGAAATCAGAAATGGGTGCCCAGGTGGTTGGAGTGCCCAATTGCTCAGGGTGAGGGGGGTGTGGATTGGGTCGGTTTAGGGGTGTCAAATGGAAAATAGCAAACAAAATAAATAAATAAAAAGCAATGTAAATCCAACTAAAAAAAGAAACAAGCATAATAAAAAGCATATCATCATTAATGTAAACCCAAACTTCAAAAATAAACACATGAAAATGAAAAATAATAATTAATAACATAACACGATACTCAATAAATACGAAACCCTAAACATAAACCATTAAATTTACTAACCTTTCAAAAAACCAATAGAAGTAGGCTTGAATTGGTGACTTTCAGTTGCCAGAATCTCTATTTTGCAACCTCTTTAATCCCTAAAACGTTTCCGGTGGCATGCCTCCCGAGTTTCAATTCTGCAAGAAACCAAAAACTAACAAATTCAGTCGCGATCTTTAATTTTTTGAATAAAAAAAAGCTTTTTGGGAGAAAATAGGGTTTATTAGTTTTGGGGCCCCAAATGCCCCCCAAATACAACTTCGCCCCTTTCAAGGGGGAAAGGACATTTTTTCCCTATTGGCAAGGCTTGGGCACCAGCCCTAGGCGGGGCTTTGGGTGACTAGTTGGCCGCTCATGGCCACCGTCCTGCACTGGGCCAAATAGTCCCAGTCCTCAAGCTGACCAGCCTAGGCAGCTGGTAGCCGACTTTTGAACATAGTGCACTATAATTTACTATTTCTCCATTTCCTCGCACATGCACATGGATGTTTAATTTGACACATATCCAGAGATGCAGAGGAATTCATAAGCTTTCCGACTGTTCATGATATTTCAATCGGTGACCTATGACCTGAATACTAAACAAATATAAATACCAGCCAAGTCCTTATTGAGTTTACAAATCATTTCCCAAATGTTTTGCATGTGTATGCTTCACCCATATTCACGTGCGTTTCACCATTGTTTTACGTGCACTTTGCATACGTTTCATTGCACTTCTCATGTATTTCGCCTACTTTTCGAAGTTTGAGTTGCTGCCGCTTCGGAAGCACATGTCACCCCTCCCATAGGCACTTCTTGTAACTATGGTTTGGATATTATTTTGAGAGATGTTCTAAGTTGTAATCTTATAGTTTGACTCACTCAATTTTCTTATTCTTCTAGAGCGACTTGATTGTGTTTATAAGGTAGTCGCAGTCTCCTAGTCAGTTTAAATCTCCTAGTCAATGTAAATGAAATTCTGATTATGCTTTTTCTCTACAAAATGTTTTGATGACTTATAAGATAGCTAACTTATGAGTGGTTAGAGGGTGTTAGGGTTGTAGTTTTTAATACCTCAATTTTCTTATTCTTCTGCAGCGGCTTGATTGTGTTTATAAGGTAGTCGCAGTCTCCTAGTCAATGTAAATGAAATTCTGATTATGCTTGTTCTCTACAAACTGTTTTGATGATTTATAAGATAGCTAACTTATGAGTAGTTAGAGGGTGTTAGGGTTGTAGTTTTTAATACCTCAGTTGGCAGTTTGTAATGTTAGAGACCTCGTAAACTTGTATGAAATCATGCTTTGAAAGGTTTGCTTATTCTGGGATTCATCTAGTATTCCTTATTTTTCTATGTTGCTCATGTTTGCAAATACTGTCCCAGACCTTTTTAGATATTTTTTTGTACCTTTTCTACATTGCTCATGTAGCATGTTCGCAACTACTGTCCTACACTTTTTAAGATATTCTTTTGTACCTTTTCTTATTTGTTGGAATAATTTGCAAAATATGTGGTGTCCTGGTCTGTTGTATCCAGCACATTTTTTTACTGTTGTCCTGATTTAAAATATTGTTGGGCTCTGGTTTCCCTCTTCCTGCTGCTGTTTGCACAATACAAGTACATGTCGCTGTAAACTTCATCCCTGTTAACATTTTCTCTTCCTGTTGTACTTCAGATATGCCTGGAAATTCTCCATTTTGCAAACTATTCTGGAGAAGCTGATACTAGTATTATTCGAGAAACCTGGGCAAGACTTCTTGATCAAGCTCTCTCAAAAGGTGGAATTGCAGAAGCTTGTTCAGTATTGAAGAGGGTGGGATCCCAGTTGTATCCTGGAGACGGAACTAGCTTGCCCCTGGATACAATATGCCTGCACCTTGAAAAATCAGCAATGGTGATAATTTTAACTCTTCTTTTTGTTTCCTCTATAATTAACTGTCATTTCTTACTGAATACAAGTTGTACAAATTGTAGAAACTGAGATGCATACACAGAATAGCGAGAAGAGAGAACACCAGGAGCTATACAATTTCTGAGATTAGTGGAGGCCATCATCATCTAGCTATTATGAACCACCCTGACTATGTCATCCCTTTGGTTTCCTTCCCTGGCTTATCCGTCTGCTTATGGCCTCCCCGAGAACATGCTTGAGTTATATATGTTATGTGAGTTAGCCATAAACTTGATGTCCTCAACTAATCCGTTGTTCTCCATGGGTATCTTCTCTTCCCACTCAGTATTGTGATGTAGGGAACTTGACAGAACAGTAAAATTAGCAAGAAATCAAGCCAAACACTAGCAATAACTAGGACAACCTTTGGGTTTCTTCCTCATACCTAGGGTTCAAAAGCCTAGAACTTTCAATTTTTCTTTTCTGGAAGCAAAGTCATGTGGAATGACCACTCTAGGCCCCAAGCGCCTCTTAAATAATAATATTTAATATTCAAGGACATTAAATGTGTCCATAAAATAATTAAAATGACCCCTAAATTTTTTACTTAAAAAAAAAATCGTGATGACACTTTTAATCCCTAATAAAACGAATAATTCCATTAGTATTCTAACTATAAACATCTCCCGAAATCCTAAAAATTATTAAAACTTAATCCCTAAAAATCTTAAAAACCCTGAAAAAATAACCCAAAAAAAAATTCCAAAAATACACTTAAACAAAAAAAATTTAAAAATAAGAGGCATCTTGTCGTGCGTTTTTGTCACTAGGTTGGAGAAAACTCATCATCGAGTTCTGAAAGAAGCTAAGATAGATTTTATGTTAGTTTCACAACATTCTTCAATCTGAACATTATGCTTTGAATACTTAGACCTGTGGGTTATTGGCCCAATCAAAACACAATGCTTATGCATTGAGACTAGGGCTTTGAAATCAATTGACATATTCATAAAATGTTTTTGTTTAGCTAGGCACTTGTTAAAATTGCTTTAGTTTAGCCATATAACTCTGCTGAAATTGCTTAGGCTTAGCCCTAAAATACACTACGGGTGCATCTTCGAGTACGCATTGGAGTCGATAACTAAACCAGCAACTTCACCTATTGATTCTCTTTAGAGCCCTTCATCTTTTTATTTATCAAAGATCGGTTTAACCATGAAATCTTTTTCATCATGGTAGATTTGATCTCTTACAAGATCTTCTCCTTCATCTAAGCATGTATCCATGATTGGTGGCAGATCCCAATCTACAATCTGTTGATTTTTTATAAAACATGTGTCAAAATAAGGTATATCCACCTTCAAATCGACACCCCCAATACGACGCCCCCCACGTCTAGGCTTCCTGTCGCCATCTTCATCACTCGACTCATGATTAAATTCGATTTCTTTTTGGGCTGAAAGATCACCATCTTACTCATGATTAAAACCCACGAACTGCTGTGTTAGCTGCTGAATTCCTCAATTTCTTCGTCTTTGGGATCACGAAGTTGTTCAATGAAAGCTCCCCTTCCGTGGTCCCTTCTTGCTGCCATATGTTTGCCCAAATCACAAACACTAGGTAGAGAACGACAAAAACCTTGCTGAAAACAACAAGTTCTAGGCTGATTTGGTAGAATTTGGCCCAGAGTCAACAAACCCTAGACTTGGCTATAGTTTTCGGGTTTTTGTTGTTGAAGTAAACCTGGGCTTTGATACGAAATTGATGTATGAGAATCGATAGAACAGTACCAATCAGTAAGAAATCAAGCCCAACACTAGCCATAACTAAGACAAAAGTGGGGTTTCTTCCTCGCACCCAAGTTAGGGTTCAAAAGCCTGGAGATTTCACTCTTTCTTTTTTGAAAACAAAGTCAGTGGAATGACCCCTCTAGGTCCCACCTACCTCTAAAATAATAATAAATAATTTTCAAAGACATTAAATGTCCATACAATAATTAAAATGACCTGCAAAGTCCTAACTTAAAAGCCGATACGTGATGACCCTTTTACCCAAATAAAACTAGTAATTCCATAATTATTTTGAACCATTTTTTAAACGTCTCCTAATATCCTAAAAAATTATAAAAATCCCTAGAGTCCCTACATAAACATAAAAACCCTAAAAACAACCCTAGAAAATTTGAAAATACATCCTTAAAATTTAATAAAAAAATTCAAATATAAGATGCATCTTGTCTTCCATCATACTGATTACATCGAGAGGATTTCCTTATGCAATTATAGGGCCCAAGTATCCTCTGCGATAATTCCCTGGTAAGCTCTTTAACTCAGTATAATCACAAATTCCTATTTGTCCCAGGATGGTCATTCTCACGTCCCCCAAATTGTCCTTAAGAATACCTCCAATCAAACCTGGGTTTCTCATGGAGGTACTATCAAAGTTAAGCTTAAGAGTACTTCATGTGGGGGTTCCCTCCAAGTGACAACTAGATGAACTCTTGCTAAATGATCTCCAATCTCTTAAAGAAATCCTATGGTCATCATCATCATCAGAACCTTTTCCTAACTATTTGGAGTCAGCTACACAAATTCTAGTGTGCCATTCTGTTTTATTAAGGGCCATACCTTCGGTGAGGCCATAAGTGCCCATTCCAATTATATCCTTTTGGGCCCTACCTCTTGCCCTTTTGAGCCTTCCACTTGTACTAACATGTACCTCCTAACAGTGTTGTACTGGGTTTGCGCTGCACATGGCCAGCCCACTTTCTAATTTGTCTCATCGTATCTCCTATTGGTGCCACACCTAAATTCTATCGAATGTATTCATTTTGAATTCTATCCCTTCTTGTGTTGTCACTCATCCATCTCAACATCCTCATCTCAACCTACACTTATTCTATGGGTATCTTGTTTCTTGACCGCCCAATATTATGGTCTCACAGCTGTCTTATAAAACTTGCCCTTTAGCTTCATTGGTATGCAACGATCACATAAAATTCTGGTTGCACATCTCCATTTCACCCACACAACTCTAATTCTATGTGCGACATCTTCCCGAATCTCTCCATTTTTCTTGATTATCGACCCAAGCTATCGAAAGTGCGCTTTTTTTTTATTTCTTAGCTTTAATCTTAACTACTTCCTCGTCTCTACTCATGTTATTACTGAACTTGCATTTCATATACTTTGTCTTAGTACAACTAATTTAAAAACAGTTAGATTCTAAAGCATTCATCCAAAGTTCTAACTTTATGTTGATGCCATTTTAGTTCTCATTGATCAAAACTATGTTGTCTCCTAACAACATAGACCTTGGTATCTCATCTTGTAGGTGCCTAGTTAAGTCGTTCATAAGTAAGACAAAGAAGTATGGGCTCAATACTGACCTTGATGTAGACCTATTGTCGTTGAAAACTCACTCGTCTCTCCACTAGTTGTTCGCATACTAGTTAGCCTTCCCTCATACACATCTCTCACCAAGTCGATGTAGTGTTTGAAGACTCATTTCTTTTCCAACACCTACAAAATCGAATATTAGATACTCAATCATAAGCTTTCTCTAGATCAATAAAGACCATATGAAGGTCTTTTACCTTCGCCCTGAACTTCTCAATCAGTTGCCTAAGTAAGAAAATAGCCTCAGTTGTTTTTCTCTCTGGTATAAAATCGAATTGATTTTCTGATATACTCGTTCATGTCTGAGTTGTTGCTCAATTACTCTCTCTCACAACTTCATAGTGTGGCTCATAAGTTTGATCCCTCAATAGTTCACACAATTCTGTATGCATAGTTTCAGAAAGCGCTAGGCGGGTCTTGGGCGGTCTGAACCCCCCAGGCCGCCCAGCGCCTAGGCGGGCGCCCAGAACCTGGGCGGTCCAGCTAAATCCAAATAAGGATTCTAGCATTCTACAGTTATATCAGTATCAGTTATATGTATTGCAGTACATAATTCAAATTATACTACATATTATTTAGCATGTAGCACACTCCATAAGCATAACCATAATCCATAAGTCGGTTCGTACTCATATCCAATTAAAACTTAAAATTTTTCAACCAACTAAATTGTCAAACCAAGTTATCAAATAGTATCACACCAGTACTGCAGTACACCACCATGAGGAAGAAAACAATCTATTTTGGGTACCTTTGAGTAATCCTTCGATCCTAAAAAATACCACACTCTAGTTTTTTGGGGGCTCTCTCTCTTTAAATTTGGCTCCAACAAGTTTTAGGTTTCAAATGAACCTAAAACCCTAATATTTGGCCCTTAAAAACAAAAAAAAAAAAGACGAAAAATGCCTTCTCACCAAATGGTTTTTCTGCCCCTGGGCGGGGCGTAGGCCCTGGGCGATCGCCAAGGGCTGGGCGCCTGCCTAGGCAGGTTCCGTACCGCCTAGGGATCGACTGCCTAGATTGGCCGCCTTGGCCCGGGCTACGCACCCAGGCTTTCTGGACCGCCTAGGCGTTGGGCGGTCCACTTTTTGAATCACTGTCTGTATGTCTCCTTTATTCTTGTATATAGATATCACAATACACTTTACCTCTAGTCATCTAGCTTTTTCTTTGCTCTCAACACGTTGTTGAACAGCTTGGTCAGCCAGTCAATGCCAAGCTCCCCATGCACTTCCAAACTTTTATCGGGATACCATTTGGTCTTAAAGCCTTTCCTATCTTCATCATCTTCAAAGCTTCTTTCACTTCTGATAGCTTAATCCTGTGAATGTATCTATGACCTCTGCCCTCAGTTATGCCAATAGTTCGTTTCTACAGCTATGTTCACATTGTGTTCGTCATTTAATAATTTTTGAAAATAACTTTCCACCTTTCGTTGACCTTTTCATCCTTCATCAAGACCCTTTGATCTCACTTTTAATGCATTTAATATGGTCTAGATCCCTACACATTTTCTATCTCATTTTTGCTTTAAAAATATCTTGTTCACCTTTTCTTGTTCTCAGATTACTATATAGATTATCATATACCTTAAGTTTAGCCTTACTAACTATTTATTTAGCGATTTTCTTAGCATTTTTATATTCGTCTTTGTTTTGAGTATTTCTATTATATTGCCATGTTTTATAACATGATCATTTTTCTCTAACGGCCTTCTAAACCTCATCACTCCACCACCAAGTGTCCTTATCAAAATTTCTTTTCCCTCTAGTTTCTCCTAAAATGTCTTTTACCACTTTTTTAATACACTCAACCATCTCATTCTGCATAACATTGACCTCATGCACAAAGTTCTTTTTTCCTTCTTTAGCTAATTTATCTTTAAATAAGTCTATATTCTTATTTTTTAAATTCCACCACCTAGTACTTGGACACCTTTTAATTTCACTCCTTCTCTTCGATGTCCTTACGCAGATGTCAATAACCGCAAGCCTATATTGGGTAGTTAGACTCACTCCTGGGAAGACTTACAATATTCATATGATGGTCTATCTACCTTTTTAACTAGAAAGAAGTCTATCTGGCGTTTATGTGATCCACTTTTATAGGTTATTAAATGTTCATCTCGCTTTTTAAAGTAAGTGTTTTCTATTGCTAGGTCATAGGCTATAGCAAAAGCTAGACTAGCCTCACCCATCTCATTTCTTTCACAAAACCCATTGCCCCTATAAGCCCCTTCATATCCTCTACTATCCTTCCATACATGTCCAGTTAAGTAAAGGCCCTCTCTTCATTTGGTATGGACTATTCCATCCATGTACTCCCAAACTTGTTTCTTAATTAATTCTCTAGTCCTACTTGTGGTGCATAAGCACTAATTACATTAATTATCTCTTCCTTTAATACAAGTTTAATTAATAGGAGCTTATCACCTACTTTCTTAACTACTTTATCTTTTAAATTTTTGTCTACTATTATGCCTACGCCATTTCTGTTATTAGTTTTTCCTATACACTAAAATTTATACGCATCCATTTCCTTAGCTTTCCTCCTTTTCACTTAGTTTCCTGTAGACAAGCTATATTTACTCTCCTTTGGCTCTTTGCATCCACTAACTCCATACTCTAACTGTAAGCATTCCTACATTTCATGAATATGGACAAGTTATGAATCATGTATCCCACCACTTCTGCAGTTGTATAGCTATCATTGAGATTAGACCATTATGTTATTTCCAAATACTCCAAATAATCGCAGTAAGACAGTTTTCATAAAATTTTGGCTCTTGGGAACAAATACTGTTGGCCTTTACCATCATAAAAGCTGCTCGATAGTGCTTGGCATTGCCTAACTGATCCCCTTAAAGTTTAAAAGAGAAGTCCCACATTCTCCTTACAAATTTACATATAACGAGAAGAGGAGCCACCCATTTCCTCTGCCTCGATACACATGCAACACATAGTTGGTGAAAGGAGTTCCATGATGTTAAAGGTGATTCCCTCTCAGGGTTTTCTGTCTTGCAGCTCCCCATCCAAATAGAAAGTCCTGTAGAGTTGGAGCCTGTGTCTATATCTCTCATCCACCAAGATCCTTTTATTGCAAAGCATCTATTTGAATGTGTTCCATTAGAATCCCAAGACCATGGCATGCCTTCAGCTCTCTGTCCAGAAAAGCACCACCACCTTGACTAACCCAGCAACCAGTAAAAGTCCTGCACTTCCTCATCCCTAAAATTTCTTTTAAATTGTCTACACCACACTATAGTACCACTCTCTTGAGACAGTCCTTTACCATGACATCAAAGTTGATCCCAATCCTTGTAAGCCGAGGGAATCAATCCTTTAAAGGCGATTCCTGAATGCACCATCTACCCAGAAGTTTACCCTCTCTCTATTACTGACCCTGAATCTGATTCTTTCCCTAAATTCTTAGTCGAAGGACATGATTCCCCACAAAATTACTGACACATTGGCTGTTATGCTGAGATCTTTAATTCCCCACCATAGTCTTTGGAAGTGGGAGTGGAAACGAGGGATCATCACATGCTACAAACTCCCTAGGTCAGGAGCACATTTCTTATAGTTATTTAATTAATGAACAATAAATTTAGGAAACAATTACATTAGAAATATAAATTCATTAAGCCCACAAAAGACAGTAAAGAATGGGCTCAAATTGGAAATACAGAAGTTAGTTTTTTATTAATTAATTATATATAATAATAATAGTTCCTTTGAGCTGTAGTTATGTAACAATAATCCCAAAAAATACAAAAACAAAACATATTATGATGGTGCACATCGAGACAACCGATAACAATACAATGGAGTTGATTTTTAATTGATAAAATTTGTGTTATTTACGCTTTCACATTTTACAACTTCCAAAGGCGTATAAAGCTCCTTTATTTACAGTTTTACACTTTACAACCTCCCATCAGAGACTGATTGCAACTAAGATCCAAATGAATCATCTTGTTGGTCTCTTTGTACCCCTTTGAGCAGTTAGGAGTGATCCCTAAAAATGGGAATCTAGATTCCAAAATTTAAAAATCACTGATGCCTTGCAGATCCCTATCCTGCAGTTCCTAAGCAAGGTCCTGGAGCAGGACTGATACCTAAGTTGCAAGATCCCCATAACATGTTTTCTTCCCCATCCCTTGCTTTCCCATACATGTCTTCCAGAACTAATGTGTCATGCACCCGTGTCCACCAAAAAATCTCCATTTCCACTTGCAAAGTAGTTCTATTCACTAGTTTAAGTTGTTTGATATCTAATAAGGTCCCCCGCCAATTCGGGCTTGCACAATTCCTTCTATCACACCAAATGAACATATGTTTTTCACTATTGCCTTCCCATAGAAAGACCATCTATATTTTTTCCAATTATCTGCAGCACTAGCCAGGATCTTGATTAGGGAAATGGAGTATATTGGAATATGGCATATGGTGGATCTGATTAATGTTACTCTATCTGGATCTGATTAATGTTACTCTATCTGTTATTGATCCTTCCAAGGTGCTAGTCTTTTTTCATACTTCTCTGTGCGAGGATCTCATAGGTCTTATGCTGCCTTCCAATATGGAGAGGTAATCTGAGATATGTGTTAGTATATTTCATGAAACAATTAATACATTTGAATGAAATTATGGTAGCTCATAAAAAGAACCTTTAGCATGGTGTTCATCCATTGATTTTTTTTAAATTTGGATTAACATGGGATAAAATATGTAAAAGTAATTAATACATAGAACTCGTTTATAACACCACACAAGTTGTTCAGCGGTCACATTAGGATCTTTGTTGATATGAACAATATGTCACGCTTCTATTGGTTCACATTTTAGAACATTTGTGACCTGCCATCATTCTGTTTCTTGAGAGGGCTTGCTAGCCCACTGTGAGCAAGGCAGTAATCTGAGGCTGGTTGTGTTTCGTTTTTGATAATACCTCTTGTATCCAAGAGAACCATGTTCAAAAAATAGCTTCTCTAAGTTCAGTTTGAGCATCTCCTCTTATTAATAAAGCCTAGCGGTTTTTGATTTGGCTTTCGGGGCTTCATTCGATGTCACTGTCATCCACCTTCTGATACTCATCTGGTCTAATGTTGTTAGTAAACTCTTTCTGATTCTGAGGAGAGGAATGAATAGATGATATGATATGCTTATTTCTTGAGTAGGGTTTATTTGTTAGGATTTACAACAAAAAATATGGGATATATCTATCTATTATATATTAAACCGAGTAGGTGACCATCCCTTTTATTCTTGCTAGAAGTGGCCATTTTTAATATCAATTTTATCCTAATGATTTTTAATATATTCCAATTTTATCCTTTTTCTATCAATTTTTATCTCTATCTTTAATCATTCTCTCTCGTTTAAACTAACTTATCTTTATCCTTAATCATAATCTCTCCTATACACTAACTCTTATCTCCAACTCTCTCTCTTTTATCTACTTATTCTTACCTCATCATCATTACTCTTTTCCCAATTATTTGGGGCCAGCCACACGAATCCGGTTTGCCATTCTGTTCTATCAAGGGTCATACCCTCAGTAAATCTATAAGTAATCATATCTTTTCTCACTACTTCCAATTATGCCCTTTTGGGCCTGCCCTTTGTCCTTTTAAGTCTTCTTATCTATTGATTTTTTGAGTAAAGAGTCTTCTTATTTATTATTACCTATATTATGATAATGGAAAAAGTTTATATAGAGCCGAGGCTCTAAACAATCAAATTAAAGCCCACCTAAAAAATTTCACTAGAAGAGGTTGTTTTGATTCCCAAATATCCTCAAATTGATCATCTCAACATCAAGATGCATGGACATGAGAAAAAAAATCGGATTTCAAGTTTTAGAAATAGTACATCTTGTACCCCATTTTTTGACCTTCAATTTTCAATATTTTCAAGTTTTCACAGATCTGCTCGATCTACACTATTTTTGAAGCTTTAAATTTTATAATTAGTGATGAAAATATATTTTAAGGCTATCACAAAAATTTTCGATATTGAAACCACATTTTTCGACACCATTTGAAGGTGCGCTCTACTTTGATTGTTTAGAGCCTCGGCTTTATACAAACCGCATCCTATCATAATTATATTTTATAAAAATTGCTAATAATTATAATAAATATAATGTATATTGTATTTTAATTTATTATAATACTATTAATCATCATCGTCATCCAAGCCTTATTCCAGTTAATTGGGGTCAGCTACATGAATCTTGTTTCTACATTCTTGTTTATCAAGAGCCATACTCTCAGTAAGACCAAAAGTCATCATGTCTTTTCTCTACTTCTATGCATGTCCTTTTGGGTCTTCCCCTTGCCTTTATAGAACCTTCCACTTGAACCAAATCACACATCCTAAAAGGTGTTGTATTAAGTCTACGCTGCACATTGCCGGCCCATCTAAGTCGACTTTCCCTCATCTTACCTCCTATTGAAGCAACACTTAAGTTCTGTCGTATGTTTTATTTCTAATTCTATCCTTTCTTGTCTTGCCACTCATTTATCTCAACATCCTCATGTTCATTTGTGGGTAAATTTGAATTCAAAATTGGAGGGAAATTTGGGATTAAATTTGGTCAATGGATAATGATGTTAATTTTCAGCCTTGAATATAATAACCAACAGGAGAATGGATGGCTAGGATCAAGCCTATTTCACTTCATAGCATTCCTTGGGGACGGATGATCCTAAATGATCCTCACACGAAAGTTTCTATTCATTATTAACTAAAGCCTATGAATAGGGGAACAATCTCTCACTTGAGATCATCTTATTTCATGCACTCATACCGTGCTAGTTTATAGAGAGAGTGACATAGGGAGCAAGGTTAAAAATAATAAGGAAATAAGAACAAGCATATAAAAATAAAGAATGAGAGATTATACTCTCCCAAGGAAGCCCACCCTAAAACGATCTCTTCATAAGACAAAATATAATTCTATTCTCTTCACTCTATCTTTTTTTATCCAAGAATCATATATTTAAAAAAGAAAACAACCCTAGAAACCTAACTTTTTTCCTAAGAAACCCTAATTAGATCCCAACCATTCATCTTTTAAAAAAATAAAGTTCCACTTTTACCCATCAATTATCTCCTCTATGCCATTTAGTCATTCTATGGATATGTTGTTTCTTGACCGCCCAATATTTCGTCCCATAAAACATGGCTGCTCTTACAACTGTCTTATAGAACTTCCCCTTCATTCTCAATGGTATGCGACGGTCACATAAAACTCTGGATGCACATCTCCACTTCGCCTAATCCTCTCTAATTTTATGTGCAACATCTTCCTCAATCTCTCAATTCTCCTGGATTATCGACCCTCGATGTCAGAAACAATCTCTTTTGGGTATTTCTTGATCATCAATGTTAACTACTTCTTCATTTCTACTTCTATTATTACTAATCTTGCATTTCATATATTCTGTCTTTGTCCGGCTAATTTTAAAACCTTTGGATTCTGGAGATGAGGACCTTAAACTTTAAACTTTTCCTTAACCGGTCTCAAACCCGGGTAAAGGAGGTGGCTTGCATTAGGTAGGGAGCCACCGTAAAACTTTGCCACATCTTTTCATGAATCCTGAACCTATGTTATATCATATTATTAATATAATTGTTAATAAATTAACTATAGAATAACTTATTTTTATTGCAATAATTACAATTACAAATTACAATAAATATATGGCATTCTTAATTAATTAATGGTATTCCTAATTAATTAATTGAATGATAAATAAATATTCATATTTTCATCATATGATAAAAATAAATTATTATTGTAACAAGAAATTCTAAATTGTGAAAATAACAATTATATAATATTATTCATTGATGATATGACATGTTATTGTAGTTGGTTGTTTATTGCAATGCATAGTTTGATTTGTACTCTAAAAAGAATAGTTTGATTTGTACTCTAAAAAACCAAGCGTGATTCATAGTTAATTTTGATTTCTTTAATTTGAATTATAATAATTCTACAGTATTTTCAATTAACAATGAAAATTATACTAAACATTATATAATCAATTATAATTGTTTAATTAAAATTCGATAAATTTATTACTAAGTAATGAAAGTATTGTAACCATTAGGTTTTTTTATTGATTTATAGTTTTATTCATCATTAGCAATTAATATGATGACAATTAATTTTTCTATTATTAGAAGCCTTTGACTTGAAATTATTTATAATAACTATAATTTCAATTTTATTATTTACCTATATAATTTGTATTTTGGTTTATTATTTTTCTGTCTTATGAAATTATTTTGAATGACATTAGTAAATATTTTATTCAAGTTAATTTTATTCTTGAAAATAGAAAAATGAAAATATGAAATATAAAAGGAACAGAAGAGTTATTTAAAAAAGAAGAAGAAAGAAGAAACATAAGGAATATTAATTTTATTTCACTGAAATTGTAGTTCCAACTTTTGAAAAAACAAGTAGTTTACATAGCATGTTAAACTTCATACTATTATTAGAATTCTATTTATAACTTGTATTTTAAGGAAATTATTTTTTCAACAATAATTTATAATATAGCATCTTCTGCAAAAGACATTGCAATTATATCAACTTTTCCTTCAAATTAGATGCCACGTGGAGTAGGTCTCTTGTAATAAGTTTTTGTCCTGGAAGTTTAAGTAGATTAGATTTGGAAAAGGCATTTATATAGCTTCTTTCATTTTATGAGCTATCTCCTTTCATTTTCTGAGCTTTCATCACAATATTCTTCTTTTATCGAAAAATCTGAATCTCATGATTATATATTTATAAAAATCTGTTAATTATTGTAGTAGATATAATATCAGCATTATTAATATAATTGTAATAAATTAACTATAGAATATTATAATGGAATTATGCTTATAGAATATAAATATTAATAACAATAACTTATTTTTATTAAAATAATTGTATATTATATTCTTAATTAATAGAATGATAAATAAATAATAATTCATCATATAATGCAATAAATTATTATTATAATAAAAATTCTGATTAGTAAAAATATGACAATTATATAATATTATTCATCAATAATAACGTGTGTTATTATAGTTGATTGTTTTTATTGAAATAAATAGTATAATTCGTAATTAAAACATCTAAGAATTATTCATAATTAGTTTTAATTTCATTAATTTGAATTATGATAATTCTACAGTATTATTAATTAATTATGAAAATTATAGTGAAATATTATTTAATCAATTCTCATTATTTAAATGAAATTTTATAATTTTGTTACAAAGTAATGAAATTATTGAAACAATTAGATTTTTATAGTAATCTATAGTATTATTCATCATTAATAACTAATATGATAATAATTAATTTTTATATTATTAGAAGCCTTTCATTTGAAATTATTATAATAGTAATAGTTATCATAGATATAAATTGGATCATGTACTAATATCCCTTCTTTTATTTTCATTGATGTTTTTAGTGTCACTGATTTTTTTTCCATTAAAAAAGAAGCAATCTTGCAATTTAGTAATATGATTGTGATATTGTAATAAATATTATAATATTTTGTAAAATAATTATAATCACATGTCTTATCTAACTAATTAAGAGATGATATATTATTGGGGAATGATTCCATGCAACAGTTGTATAGTAGTATAATGCAAGAAAGTTTTCATTCTAGCCCAATTAATATAAGCCGTCCATTTTATTGAGATGATTAGATATAGGCCCCAGAGGGATTTTTTTATTCCCAAAGTTTTTATATAGCGTTATCATCATTAGATTAATAATGCTAAAAAATAAAAAAATGATTTTGAATTTGTTAAGGCCTAGATCTTGAAATTCACCAAATGGATGGTCGAGATTCCTTGTTGGATGGGTACTAATTTGACCATATCTAGGGTGCAAATTGAATTTTTTTCGTAGGATTGATTATGAGGATGAAGAGAATGTGTGTGCAAAATTTGGGGTCATATAAATGCCAAAAATATGGTTTTCTAGAGGTGTAGTTGCATTATACTACTAAACAACCGTTGCATTAGATCATTTCCCTATATTATTAGTAACAAAATTATCATCACTATAACTTTATAGTATAATATTATTCTTATTAAGATTATTTGTTTTATTTACGCAATTACAATAGTAATATTAGTTGTATACTATTAATTTATTTAGGACCCGGTTTCTATGCGGCCAAGCCTGCATATGTAGAAATGCAAGCCTCTTAATAAGCCTATTTTTTAGATGGATTTTAAGACTTAATTTTTAAGGACATGTAATCTCTAACATGGAGATCATGAATATGAAAAAGTAAATAACTTTTAAAAACTAGAAATACTAATTCTGGTAAGAAAACATTTGGACCATTAGTTTCCATTGTTTTTAGATGGAACACCTACTGGCATCAATCTTAAAGATGGATGCTTTAGACTTTTTCGACCGCATATGTAGAAATGCGGTCCAGCCCACATGAAACAATTTTCCATTTATTTATGCTATAATTGCTAAATATAATTATAATTGATATAACTAAATTATTAAAATAAATGTCCTCTTTACATTATTGAATATGCTATATTGAATGTTATGCACTATTATACAATATCACATAAACAAATTAATCATTTCGCTAGATAAATGTGTTAATAACATGAAAAGATGGGCTGCCATTTTTTCTCATGTACTTTATTATCTCTCAATGCTATTCCTATGAATTAACATTATGTATACCATTTTAATGAGACCTGCAAAGCAGGTGCATGCTATAGTTGAGATATGTGATCACTGAATGATAGTTTCCCTTTGTGCAGGAGAGGTTGCATTCAGGTATTGAGCTTGTCGGGGACGAGGATGTTGCAAGGGCACTACTTGCAGCTTGCAAGGGTGCAGCTGAGCCTGTTTTAAGCACATATGAACGTATTCTATTGAATGGTGCTATATTGCCTTCACAGAATTTGCGCTTGCGTTTTCTGCAGTCCGTGCTTGTTATACTTCGTGAATGGGCAATGTCATTACTTGCACAGAGAATGGGGACAAGCCCAACAGGAGCCTCTCTCATTCTTGGTGGCACCCTCAGCTTGCAGCGAACTACAGTTCTAAATCAAGGAGTCACAGACAAGATCACAAGTGCAGCAAACAGGTCAGCTCTCTCTCCCAACGACCTTCGCCCCCCCCCTCCCACCCCTTTGGATTTTGATCTGATCATGAACAAATGGCAACCTACGCCACCTGCTGCGGATATCCTCACCTTTTTTTTGTACATAAATAGGAGGATAACCTTATGTGTTTTTTTTTTTTTGGATGATATTAGTAGGGCAAAGTATCAAACTTTCATGAACAAAATGTTTGCAGGTTTATGACGGAGGTTCGACGGCTGACACTTCCTCAAAGCCAAATTGAGCATGTTTTTAGAGGCTTCCGAGAACTTGAGGAATCACTGTTGAGTCCCTTTTCTTTCTAGAACTTTTTCTGGAGCCCTTGAGTGTAGAATAGCATAATATTATTACCCCGTCTCATTCATATTATCACATGTTGAATTCTCTAGCTTTAATGTTCCCATGATTACACATGCCCCTATTCTGGTGGCAGAATGCACTCAGATCTGCAGGTGAGTGCATTGGTAGCATTCACAGGATACACTTCTTTGCACATTTAATTTGTCAATGTACAAGCTGTCAACTAATTTTCCTGACGAGTTGCCAGTCATTTGAAATTTGAAATGTTACCTATGGCGAGTATAGTGAAGGTTTTATATTTGCAATAGTGGCTCCTTTATCATTTGTCTGCTTCTGTTTAACATATAGCTTCTGTTTTGCCATTTCATCTTTACAACTGTCAGCGACGAATACATCTGGCATTGTACAAAGTTCTCTCATGAGATTGACATTTACAAATTGTGATGGTCCCAAGCGATCAATCAGTGTCATGTAAACTGCCTTAACCAAGTGAAGGGAATGTTGCACTAGCAGGGTCTCTGCAGCCTGTGTATGGTTTTTTCATATTGCTCACTTCGTAGACATTCCACCACACCCATTCCTCTTGGTTTCTACCTACAGCTGGTAGGGTCACAGTAGTTTTATTTATGATTTACTAAAACTGCAAGTGTGCACCAGATAATTCTGTGATAGTTTTAATTTTTCTTTTTTTGTTGAGGTTTTTATGTGTATCTATAAATATTCCTTTGATTAACACAAGCTAATAAACATCTTGTCTTGAGAAGTGTTGGTACTTCACCAACAGAAAGTCCTCATCAGTGGGGAACTTGGTCAAATTACTATTATTTGATGCCAGGTCACTACCACCCTCTCAAGCCAAGCAAGTGCAAGGTTTTGCATCTGATATTTATTCCTTAGTTTGCACTTTGCAGAAGCGTAATGAAAGCTTCAATTCCCAAGGTGGGAGCAAACCTGAAAGGGAAGTTCTGGTATTTGTGGTTTGCAAGGCTAAGAAGAGCATTTATAAACTTTAGCACCAGATAAACCCACGAGATGCCCTCAACCTCTATGGTCCAAACTTAACAGAAGTCCCATCTTCAAAGTGATTGAAGTGGTTTAGATCCCTCCTTTGCAGAATGGCAGTGTTCATGGATGGGCAATTTCTTGAATACCATGATTGTTGTTCTTAGTAGGGCTATTGCCAGCCTCTCACTGCATCGAAGCAGCAAAACCTAGCTTTTCCTCTTCCTTAACATCATGAAGCACATAGCTAGTATCTGGTATATACCCCATTTCCTTCATTCCTGGAAGTAAACACTCAAGTGTTGTTCGTATCTCCTTGTATCTAAAGTGTGAAGAGTCCCCTGCACGAAACATATGCACCTCCTTATCAATTTCAATCCAGCTGAATCCTGGGTCCTTTGTTACTCCTCTGCTTTTCATCAGTTTCCTCACCTCATCAGCTTCCTTCCATCTTCCTTTGGAAGCGAATATATTTGCAAGCAAAACATAGTTTCCTGGGTTTTTCGGGTCTAGTTCGAATAACTGTCCAGCTACATGCCTGCCTAAACTCACGTTCCCATGAACTCGACATGCTCCTAATAATGCTCCCCAAGTGGATACATCTGGTTCAAGAGGCATGGTTCTGATGATTTCATACGCATCTTCCAGGTGTCCAGCTCGACTGAGAAGATCAACCATGCAATTATAGTGCTCGATTCTGGGAGTAATCCCGTGCTCTTCAATCATAGTAAGGAAGATTTTCAAGCCCTCATCAATCAGCCCAGTGTGGCTGCAAGCAGAGAGAATAGAGAGGAAGGTTATGTGATTTAAGTGAATTCCATTGTGTTGCATCTGATCAAATAAAATGAGGGCGTCTCTGCCTTGCCCGTGCTTTGCATAACCTGTTATCATGGCATTCCATGATATTGTGTTTCTTTCCACCATTCGGTGGAATTTTTTTTTAGCTGCTTCAATGTCACCACATTTCGCATACATATCGAGTAGAGCACTATCCAAAACTACGCCTTCCATAAATCCCTGCTTGATCATGCAGGCATGTAACAGTTTTCCCTGTTCCAGAGCTGCCAGGCCTGCACACGCATCAAATAGAGTGACCAAGGTGGAGCTGTCATATTCGACACCACCTTCCATCATTCTACTGAAAAGCCTCAAAGCTTCTACTTCAGATTGAATGCTTGTGTATCCACTGAGCATGGCATTCCAGGAGACTGAGTTTCTCTCCCCCATTTCATCAAAAATCTGCCTTGCTTCTTCGATTCTATTGCAATTAACGTATGAAGCAATCATGACGTTGTGTAAATAAACATCCTTTCCTACCACGCTATGGTAAAATCTACAGGCATCATCTATTCTTCCACATGTTGAGTACATATCAACAAGAGTGCACCGCAGGATCCCATGGTCCTCTAGCAGGTTTCTCACTAAGAACCCATGCACTTGCTTCCCCCTTTTGAGATAAAAAAGATCCATACAGGCATATAATATGCTATTGAGTGAAAAGCAATCTGGTTTTATTTTGGCAAGCTGCATTGACAATAAGAGATTCAAGGCTTCCTCAGGATGGCCATGTTGTTGGTACGCCACAATCAAGGCATTCCATGAGTATGCATTCTTCTTAGGCATTCTATCAAAAACAATATAAGCCTGCTTCAATCTCTTACATTTCGCGTAGAAGTCTACCAATGCTGTTTCCAAGATTAGATGGTGCTGAGCACTTGTTCTAATGATGTGAGCATGGATTTCTTTACCTTGGTTGAGGTTCCCTTCATCTGTATAAAGGGTCAACAGACTAGCAAATGTGAACTCATCAGGTACTGTGCCTGTTTGTTTCATCTGATGATATAGATTGAGAGCTTCTTCCCCTTGCCCAACCTGAACAAACCCAACAATAATTGCATTCCATGAAACAACATTTCGTTGTCCCATTCTATCAAAAACTCGGCGAGCTTCTTCCAGGCTGCCACACTTCGAGTACATGTCTACTAGAGCACTCCCCAAAACTACGTCCAATTCGAGTAATCCTCTGATCAAGTAGCTGTGTATCTCTCTACCAGGTTTCTTGGCGGCTAAACCAGCACAGGCCATGAGAATACTTCCCATATTGAAGCGATCACTCTCAAAACCAGATTGCTGCATTCTTGCGAAGAGATAGAAAGCCTGCTCAAACCACCCGAGCTGCGCATGGGCTGAAATTAGGGTATTCCAGCTCACTTGGTTCCTTTCAGGCATTGAATCAAATACGTGCAAACAAGCTTCCAAGCTTCCAAGCTTTGCGTACATATCAATTAGAGAGTTGGATACGAAGACGTCTCTTCCAAATCCACTAACTAGTACTCTTCCATGCACCTGCTCGCCTCTCAATACAGACTTCAAAGCACCGCAAGCCTTAATCATACTTGCCAAAGTGAAGTGGTCTGGATCCATACCGAGAGCTTGCATCTCACTGAAGGCTTCCCAAGCTTCATCAGGCCGTCCAGCCCTAACATACCCACCTATCAAAGCATTCCAAGAAACCAAACTTTTCTCCCCAATCTCCTCAAAAGCAAGTGACGCATCACCCATCAACCCAACTTTCGCATACCCATCAACCAGGCCGCTCCCCACTGCGAAATTCTCACTCAAACTGGTCTTTATGGTAAGTGCGTGAGCCAGCTTAATGCCAGTCTCATCTTCTAACCCTGAAAATCCTTTAATGGTGGCTGGAAAACCAAACCTGTCTGGTAGGCACCCAGCCCTATGCATCTTGGAGAAGAGTTCGAGCACCTCGTTATCATGACCTGCTTTGCTATACCCAATAAGCATGGTATTCCAAGCTGTTGAATTGGGTTTGGTCATATTGTCAAATAGACGGCGGGCGAACGCTACATTGCCACACCTAGCTTGGAGCATGATAAGTTTGGTTTGGAGGAAGGTGTCTGGTTCAAAGTCATTGGAGATCATGTGAGCTTGGACTATTTGGCCCTTCTCAATACAGTTAGAATCAATGCAATATTGAATTAGGCAGGCATAGGTTGAAGAGTAGACTGGGGAATTCACCTTAGGGTTAGCAGAGAGAAGAGAAATCGCTTGAGGCCATTGGCCTTGGGTACAAAGTAAGTTCAGTCTTTCATTTAGTGAAGATGTTTGCATGGTTCTGTGAAGTGGGTTTTGTTGAGTTGGTTTTGCCTCGGTTTGTTTCAATTTTGTTGCTGAATAATAGAAGTGGTGTTGAGTGTTGGGTTTGGGATTTCTCAGGGATTTAGTGTTGCAGGGATTGAAGGTTGATGGAAGAGAGGGGAGTGGTAGAAGAGGCATTGGCTCAATGGTTCTCAAATGCTTGAGATGGGCGACTCAAATGGGTTTTGTTGCAGGAGAAGAGGAAGGATGGTTAATGGGTTTGAGAATTGAGTGTGGCACAGAGAGATCAATTGAGAGGGCAGAAGCTCTAATTCATTAATGAAGGTACGCATGAATCCTACACGCGCTTTCTAAGCTCACTTATAGTATTAATTTCAAAGCTCAAAGATGTACGATTTTTTCTGGGGCCCTTTAGAGAGATCGTGTGTTCAAAATTTCAAATTCCATTTTGAGAGTTGGGGTGATCGTTCCGTTACATAATTGCGTTTTACATCTCTATTCGTGGAGTCCTGCATACCCGGTTATCGAGGATCCATGAATTTGGATGATAGAAATTTGATGAGTTTTTGAGGAACAATCCAAAAAAAATGGACAAGTTGGATTATTTCAAAGGAAAAGTTTTTATACTTCCCCTTATATATTTCTTCCCATAAAGCTCTCCAATTTAAATCAAGTGAGCTACAAACCATTTGATCTAAGATTTGTCGCTTCGGATTATTTTGTTTTTAATTTTTTCTAAAAATTATATAAATATAAAATTTAGTAGGTGTTAGGGTGCACCTAAAAGAATATTAAAAAAAATGTTTTTGATAAAACATAATGATTAAAATAGTTCTGAAACTTTTAGATGGATTTTGGTCATTTTATTTTATTGGAAATATTGTTTTTATATTTTTTTATCGGTGCATGTTTAAGAGAGGAGTGGACACTCAAAATTTGGTGTAAAAAATATTTTGTAGAAAAAATTAAAATAAAATAATATAGAGACGTGACATTGTGATTATGAGAACCCTGTACAATTTTGAATTTAAAATCCATCTCCAAGCTGGATCTTGAAAGGTGGATGCATTAGGATAGATATGGTAGAGACATACCAAAACCCTTGCTTTTGAATTGCACTATATACGAGCTACATAAAATATGAAATAACCAGGGATTATAATGGACATAAGTCCCAATTCTTTTATATAGTTTGAATTAGGAAAACTTACATAAACCAACCTCTTAAGTTTTCTTGTTACCTATTCTTTGAATCAACTCCCACTGTATTTAAAAGAAAACGTTCACATACAAACTTTATATTATTGAAATAAGGTGCACTTCAAAAAGTACTCTGGTTGTCAGAAAACCTTCCAATTGATCATCACGACTTCAAGATGCATAGATAGAACGGAAAAAAAAAAAGAATTTGAAATACTAAAAATTGTGCATCTTATGATAAATTGCTTATGTATGTTTTCAAGATTTTAAATGTTTATAGATTTGTTTAGTATGTACCATTTTTAGAATTTTAAATTTCATAACTAGAGATGAAAATAGATGTTAATGCCATCATAAGATTTATGACAGTAAAACTAGATCTCCAAGTAAAATTTAAAGATGCGCCATGCTTCTATAGGGAACTTTACATGAACTTCATCCTAAAATATTTCATACCTTATTGGATAGAAAAAGGACCCTTTTTGGTCAACTTATTAGAAAGTTAAGGCATTCATTTTCTCTCATCCCTGGATCTTATCTCTTTAAACATTCTCCTCTCCCTGAACCTGTCTTTCCTCCGACTTCTCTTTTGCCCGTTAGGCCATGACATACTTTCACATCTTTATATATCCCCCATCTCCCCGTCCTTTGCTCTTCATCTTGCGTTGTAAATCTGCAAACCCAATAGCTGCACGTCCTCTCTCTTTCTCTCTCTCTAAATAACACCTGCAAATCCTAACCCACATTTTTGGGGCTCAGAAGCCGAACCACAGGCTCATAGAGATGTATTTTGGTTCATTGGAGAGCAACAAATTATTTTTACAATCCCCTTATCAATTCCAATAGGTCTAGCAATAGGTGTATTTTAAAACCCGAATTAGTGGAGCGGATAGTTGACCCACATATATGTGGCCAATCATTGGATCGTCTATCCAAATCAGGAGTTGATCCATCCAAATTGGTAGTAAAAATAAAATTAAAAATAAGAATTTAAGGGGATCTAAAAAACACTAGGTAAGTACAAAAAAACTAGTAGGATTTTATTAGTAGTTAAAAAATAATTAATGTTTCATTATGTTGGTGATGTTATTGTCCACTATAATTAATAATGTTTTTGTTTCTATTAAAATTTCTATTTTATCCTTAACTAATTACTTAAAGGGAAAACTTTATATAAGGTTGCAACTTTTAAAATGTGGAATCACATATGCACCTAAAAAATCTGTTAGAAATGTTGTTTTAATTTTGAAGAATCCTCTAATTGATTATCTCAACATCGAGATGTATGAATATGAAAAAAAAAAGTTTTTGAATCTCAAAAATAGTGCACCTTGCAGCACATTATTTAGACCGTCTATTTTCAAGATTTTTATATACTTATAGATCTACTTGATTTATATATTTTCAGGATTTTTGAAATTTAAAATTTTTTAATTAGATATGAAAATAGATTTTAAGATAATCATAAGAATTTTTTACAACAAAATTACATGTTATGATAAAATTTGTAAGTGCGCCTTAATTGGATTGTTTAAGGTTTCAACCTTTAGAAACCACACCCTGACTTAAAATACCACAAGACAAAAAGTTATTACAAGGATAAGGGATCAATTGTTCAAAAATATTGAATACATTAAATATATACGCCATGCATAGGAGTAGCGTAACAAAACCCTTACTTATATCTACTTACTTATAAATACGGAGATTTCAACTCTTTTGAACATGATAGCTGCACTAGTCCTTCACCAAGGAAAGAAAACATTGCGAATCTTATATTTATTACCTATATCTATTTACTTATAAATACAGATATTTCAACTCTTTTAAACATGATAGCTACTCTAGTCAAGGAAGGAAAAGAGTGATCATGCATTGCGAATCCTATATTTATTTCCATTTTATAAATCAGCAGTGGCTTTGTCCTTGTGGCAGGGGGTACTTCACTTTTAAACCGACCGATCTTTATTTTGAATCTAATGGGAGCTGAAACCTTGTTGGGCGTGCAAACATTTTTGACAGGTTAGCAAGGTAACCTATATATCGATTTCCTCTTATTATTCATCAAAGAAACGTGGCCTTCATTTATGATTCACTCCATTAAGAACCCTTCAGTTCTAACGCAGATCCAAACTTTTGAGATTTTTAAGATGTAATAAAACAGGTAAATCGTGTCAGGGCACTTCTTAGAGACCTGCCGAAATGCACTATATAATACAGTACAACCATAAGATTAAATAGAAGTATATTGTCCATTTACTACCTCCGAAAAAAATCCCACCTAAGATTAATTTTAGGACCCCAATATTTGGTGATATAACCTCTGTAACACATACATTTAACCTCAATAATTGTTTTTCCTAATTGCACTCTCTAAGCACTTAAAAAAAAAAAATCCCAAGTTCAAACATAAACCATCCAATTTTTAAAAGGTTAAATCTAAGTGTCAGAAAACTCAAATTTTTAATTTTTTTGTCTTTTGAAAATAATCTGCTCATTCGTCTTGAGAAATCCTTAAAATTTCAGATTGAAAAAGCCCCTCCAAATAGGTCATCTAATTGAGTGGATAAAAGTCAACTATGCTCCTGAAGAATCATAGTACACGTGCTCATAAGTAAAGTCGACTGACACACTTGGTCAATGTCTTGGGGGGCACAACTAGGAGTGTTGACCTTGTCAACACATGACAAGGCAGGAAAAATAGAAGTGTTTATGTAAAACTGCTTCTTAGGCAACCTCTTGAAGCCATCTCTTTCCTATGTCTATTTACAACAGAATATTAAATATTGAGGAGAAAGACAAACCGGGTGATACCGATCATCAAGCACAACGTAACAAAACAATTCTTCTCTTCTTGAGTGAATCTAATAGGAAATAATCAAGTAAATAACAATATATCAAACACATTAAATGCAATTATTAAGATCCCAAATCAACAACCAAATGCACCACAAATACACGCATCATCAATTTTTTGCGTGGAGAAAAAACCACTGGACCGTAGTCCACCCAAAGCTTCCACTATCAACAAATAATGGAAAAACACAAGAGTCTTCTCTAGTTAAAACTAGAGGCATACAACAATACCAATCATCAAAAACAAAATTTTCTTGGCAAGTATCATAAACAAGATCAACTCCAAAAAATAGAAATTGAAGAAATCTCACCAAAACAGAAGCAGCAAAGACGGTTTTGCAAAACTGAGTTAGATGACTCCAAACATCAATCACATCGTTCAGAATGAAGAACCATGTGTAGCGAACCTGCTGTCAAAATTTGAGGTCGATCGGACCACGAATGACCATCCGATCGAGCTCTTGATGATGACTGCACAATGCTTCAAAAACCCAGAATTTTCTCCTCTCCCCTTCCTTCTTCTCTCTCTTCTAAGCTCACTTGTTGAAAATGAATGAGGAAAAGAGAAAAAATGACTGAAATGCCCTTACTCCATAGGGGATTCACTTGTTGAAAATGAATGAGGAAAACCCTCATTTAACATATAATGGGAAAAATGATTGAAATGCCCTTACTCCATAGGGGATTTACTCCGTATGGACTTCACCCAAAAAATGATGAACTTTGGACCATCCTCCACATGGAGGGAAACCCAACCCAACAAATCTAAGCTTCTCCCTTAGTAAAGCCTTTATCAACATATCAGAGCCATTATGATCAGTACGGATTTTCTCAATTTCTAGCGATTTGGAATTTAAAACATCTCTTATCCAATGATACCTCACATCAATATGCCTTGATCTAGCATGAAAAGTGCAATTCTTACAAAGGTGGTTAGCATTGTGACTATTACAAAACAACACATACCGCTTTTGTTTGAAGCCAAGCTCCTGTACAAACCTCTTCATCCATAGCAACTCTTCGCAGGCTTCCACTGCTGCAATGCACTATGCCTCAGTGGTAGAAAGTGCAACACATTTCTGTAATCTTGATTGCCAAGCTACGACTCCACCTAAGAAGGTGATCAATTAAACCGAAGTAGACTTACGGGAATCAACATCCCCGAAGTGCCTCGAAGATACTTCATAATCCACTTGACTGCATTCCAATGCTCTCTTCCTGGATTTGAGAGGAAGCGACTAACTATGCCAACTGCGTGAGCTATGTCTAGCCTTGTGCAAACGATGGCATACGTCGAACTTCCCATTGCTGAGGCAAATGGAACTCTTTCCATGTTTTCTTCTCTTCATCAGTAGAAGGGCTCTGCTTGGTGCTCAGTCTAATGTAACTAGCAAGAGGAGAGCTAACCACTTTTGCTTTGTCCATCTTGAATCTTTAAAGCACTCTTTCTATATACTTCTCTTGTGATAACCACAGCTTCTTGGCATACCTGTCTCGGATGATTTTTATGCCAAGAATCTGTTTTGCTGGCCACAAGTCTTTCACTTGTTCAACTGCTTCTTCAACCTGTCAATCCTTGAAGCATTCCTGCCAACAATCAACATGTCATCTACATAGAGCAAAAGGATAATAAAGTCATCATCAGAGAATTTCTGAACAAAAACACAATGGTCAAAAGTAGTTTTCTTGTAGCCTTACTTCCCCACAATTGACTCAAACTTCTTATACTACTGTCACGGTGCCTGTTTCAAGCCATAAAGACATTTCTTCAATCTGCACACATAATCCCTTTTTCCTTTCACCTTGAAATCCTCTAGCTGCTCCATGTAAATCTCTTCTTCCAAATCACCATGAAGGAAAGCAATCTTCACATCTATCTACTCAACCTCTAAGTCAAGACTAGCTGCTAAACTAAGGACCACACGAATGGATGATATCTTTACAGCTAGAGAGAAGATCTCATCAAAATCAATGCATTTTCTCTGACTGAATCCCTTGACAACCAATCTAGCTTTGTACCGTGGACGTGATGTGTGTTCTTCTTGCTTCACCCTATACACCCACCTATTCTTCAAAGCTCTTTTGCCCTTAAGCAACTTCACCATCTCAAAATTGTGATTCTTATGCAATGACTTCGTCTCATCTTGCATGGCTTCAACCCACTCATTCTTGTGTTCATCTTCCATGGCTTCTTCAAAACACTCGGGTTCTCCCCCGTCAGTTAATAATATATACTCATCTGTAGAATACCGTGTGGAAGGCCGTCAGTCTCTAGTAGACCTCCTGAGTGAAACAGGTGGTGAAACTTCTGGTACTGGCAACTGCTCATGAAAACCATCATCTGTCTCAACCTGTATAGGAGCACTTGCATCACCTGTACCCTGCTGGTCATTCTGAACTTCATCTCCAACCTGTTCCGACATCAATGTTGGAGGAACTGGATTCAAGTCAACCAAATCATCACTATGTTGAGGCATTATCTTTTCTATCTTATCAATATTCTGTATGGTTTGATCTTCCATAAATACCACATTTCGGCTTCTAATAATTTTCTTTTCAATAGGATCATATAACCTGTAGCGAAATTCGTCCTAACCATAACCCATAAATACACAATGTCGTGTCTTGATATCAAGTTTAGACCTCTCGTCTTTGGGAATATGCACAAATGCCTTGTATCCAAAGACACGCAAATGATCATAAGAAACATCCCTGTCTGTCGAAACTCTATTTGGCACATCAAATTGTAATGGAAAATATGATGTTAGATTCAACACGTGTACAACTGTACTCAAAGCCTCACCCCAAAAGGATCTAGGCAACCCTGCTTGTGACAGCCAACATCTGACTCTTTCTACTAATGTCCTGTTCATTCTCTCAGCTAAACCATTCAACTGAGGAGTCTTTAGAGGTGTCTTTTGATGCTGAATGCCATGTTCTCTGCAATAATCATCAAACGATCCTGAATACTCTCCCCCAGTATCTGTGCGGATGCATTTCAACTTCTTTCTAGTCGATCTCTCAATTGAAACCTGAAAATGCTTGAATACATGTGACACCTGATCCTTTGTCTTCAAGGTGTAAACCCATAACGCTCTTGAATTATCATCAATGAAGGTTACAAAATAGAGATAGCCGCAAAGCGTTCTCGTCTTCATAAGACCGCATACATCAGAATGTACCAAATCAAGTACATTTGACTTCCTTGAAGGAGGGGAACTCTTGAAGGAAACTATCTTCTGCTTCCCTGCCAAGCAATGAGCACAATTTTTCAAATGTGTATCATTCATTCCAGATAAAAGCTTCTTCTTGGACAACACCATCATTCCCTTCTCACTCAGGTGACCGAGTCTCTTGTGCCACAACTCAATTGTACCCTCATTCTCCACTGCATTTATGATGCCTTTGGAGAGCTTTGCCTGCAATAAGTATAATATCAAACACTTTTTACCTTTTGCCACAATCATGGCACCCTTGGTGAGCTTCCATTGGCCATCATTAAAGGTATTACAGAACCCCTCATCATTAAGTTTACTTGTAGAAATTAAATTCAAACGGATGTCGGGAACGTGTTTCACATCCTTTAGAAGTAACCTTGTGCCAAAATTCGTTTCCAAACAAACATCTTCTATGCCAACAACTTTGGCCAAACCATCATTGCCCATCTTTACAACCCCAAAGTCACCGGGTATATAAGATGTGAAGAAGTCCTTTTGAGATATAGCATGAATGGAAGCACCACTGTCAATCACCCAAGTTATCTCATGGCATGCAAGGTTAACAACATCAGTATCATATACAATGAGAAAATCCCTGGTAGTAGTGGCAACTCGATCGTCATCACTGTCATCATCTTTCTCATTTTCTTTACCTTTTTCCTTTTTATTCTCTCTCTTCAACTTTCGACAATACTTCTTGGTATGACCCTTTAGACCACAATGATAACACTCAACATTTGCAAACCTGTTGGACTTACCTCTGCTCTTGTCTCTATTCTTTGGACCTCGGCTCTTACTCCTCCCCCTTTTCTTAGTGACCAAAGCATCTGATTGTGAAGAGGAACCATGTGACTTTCTTCTCATCTCTTCATTCAGAACACTACTATTAGCCAAATCCATCGAAATTATACCATCTGGAGCTGAATTAGATAATGACGTCCTAAACGTCTCCCACGAGTCCGACAAAGTACCAAGAAACCATAATCCTTGTATTTCTTCATCAAACTTGATACCCATCGTGGCCAACTGATTAATGATTCTTTGAAATAAATTCAAGTGATATGTCAACGGAGTTCCATCTTGGTATCTCAAAGTCATCATCTGTTGATAAAAAGTAGTTTATTATTCCCGGTCTTTCGAGCATACAATTGCTCGAGCTTGGACCATAAAGTGCGTGCATATGTCCCTCCACTAATATGGTTCAACACATTATCATCCACCCATTGTCTAATGTACCCACACACTTGCCGATGAAATATATTTCATTCCCCATCGATCTTATTAACGGGTTTCTCCAGTAGATAATAATCTTTCACATAAAGAAGGTCCTCCATTTTTCCTTTCTAAACATGATAATTTGAACCATTTAAAGTAACCATTCTACTTGTATTAGTTTCCATTGTTCAACCCAAGATAAATAATTCAGCAATCACAAAGCCTAAATTCAACAACCACAATGCTCTGATTCCACTTTATTGGGGAGAAAGACAAACAGAGTGATACCCGATCAACGAGCACAACAGAACAAAACAATTCTTCCCCTCTTGAGTGAACCTAATAAAAAATAATCAAGTAGATAGCAATATATCAAACACATTAAAGGCAATTATTAAGCTTCCAAATTAACATCCAAATGCATCACAAACGCACACATAAACACCATCAATTTTTACATAGAAAACCTCTCCAAAGTGAGGAAAAAAAGCCACGAGACCGTAGTCCACCCAAAGCTTCCACTATCAACAAATAATGAAAATAGACAAGAGTCTTCTCTAGTTAAAACTAGAGGCATACAACAAGAACAATATATTCTTGACAATATCATAAACAAGATGAACTCCAAAAAGAGAAAATTGAAGAGATCTCACCAAAACAGAGGCAGCAAAAACCTGTAAAACTGAGTTAGAGAACTCCAAACATCAATCACACCGATCAGAATGAAGAACCATGTGTTGCGAACCTGCTGTTAAAATTTCAGGTTGATCGAACCACGAATGACCATCCGATCGAGCTCTTGATGATGACGGCACAATGCCTCAAAAACCTAGAATTTTCTCCTCTCCCCTCTTCTCTCTCTCTTAATCTCACTTGTTGAAAACGAAGGAGGAAAACTCTCATTTAACATATAATGGACAAAATGATTGAAATGCCCTTACTCCATATGGGATTTACTCTATATGAGCTTCACCCAAAAAAAGATGAACTTTGGGCCATCCTCCACATGAGAAACCCAACCCAACATTAAAATCCGTTGCCAAATGAATTGTTCATTTGAAGTTCTGAAATATTTCTCAGATCCCTTAACATCTTTTTCAAGTTTGGGTTGGAAATAGCAATTGCATTCACCTTTGCAATTTTGTAGAAATTGATGCGTGAACATCAAAGGCCACAAAGGGCATGCATAGACTTCAAATTATTCTAGTCCTCATTTATAACAATATAAATTTAAGGTGCTGATGAAATAACAAAAAAAAAAAATCCCATCACAGTACATAGATACATGTTTGCGTAACTGGAGCAACAAGATCCTTGATTTCAAAAGCATGAAATGCATTAAGTTCCTTTCTTCCTGCTGCGCGACAGCTCTGACTCAATCTGCCTAATTTCATTTCTAAGTTCCTGGAGCTTTTTGGCCGATTGTTGTCTTTTCTCGCCAGTGCTCTCACTTAGAAGGGCTTCAAGATCCCTCATGCAGGAGAGATACTCCCTTTTAACATCAGAAGCACTCAGTACGTGCTCAGGAATGTCGAACTGCAAGCAATAAGTAAACACAAAGAAGTGAACATATAAATCTCTCTCTCTCTCTGTCTCACACACACACACTTAGGGTCTGAAACCCATCCAAAATTTTATAAAGAATACAATCACCTCTTTCACAGCCGATATGCACTGTAGAAGAGCATGTTCAGCTTCTACTGGAACTATACCTCGATCCTGGTTATTAAGCAGGCAATGCAAGAAAATTACATGTTACAAATAATCCTAATTCTCATTGTTTATCAAAAATACATCTGAACTCAAGAATGTATGGTCCCTTTGTTCTTTAGAGTGGTCGAGAAAAATAAATAGTGGCTACGAGTTCAGATTTCAAATAGTGAGTGCCCAACACATGAGTAGGAAAAATATTGCATATTGGATTTCTCAGTTTGTTCCTGTGCTTAAATAGCATTAAGCATTTAAACAAAGAGATAAAGAGTTTCAGTACTATAAACAACTAAATTTTATGACACATAAACTACAAATGGCACCAAACTCCAATAATAAACATGTGAATCAGGTGGAAAAGGTGCAGAGCATAAGACTGATGTAAATCAACAAAAGTGGGTCAAAAAACATTAGATGATGCAGCAAAAGGCTGTAGTTGTGGCAAGGAACATCTAAACAAATTATTGAGGGCCTTCTTGCAGCTGCAAAGTCGGAACTATTGTTGTCCATTCTCTATCTTTTACATTTTTTGGTCACACACACACGGTGAAAGTGTCACATGTGAGGTGTACATTTGACATTTTGAACAAGAAAAGAATGTCTTGATGCAGACAACTCTTCTTTAATTATGTTTCCTTTTTTTGCTGGACAGAATTAAAATGATATTCTGTCTAGAAGAAAAAAGAAAATAAATAAAGTAGAGTTGTCTGCATTAAGAACATAAATTCAGAAGCCGAAGGGAGAGCTGCATCGAAAAAACCATTATGAAGACAGATCATAACCGTTGATTAATGATTTCAGATCTGTATTAGGGCTGTTGGAAGAGTTCCATGTTACCTATTCTTCAGCAATCAAAATTTCCCCTCAATCTCTTTGTACAACCCCCAACTTCAAAAAACCCCTCCCCCGGGTGTTCCTCGGGGCAGTTGAAATACATATACGACGAGCTTGAATAAAAAATTTCCAAGTGTAGCCCCTTTGAGGTTAAGAAAGAAATCCTTTAAAAGTTGTCTAGAAATTCAGAAGCAAATAACCTGAAATTGAATGAAAAACTAGGACCTGATAGCTTAAAGGTGATCAATCCCAAAACTAGATATACTAGTTAGAAGCTTTCATTGCATCCCAAGAGGAAGGATTGCTATTTTTGAATGACTACAATAAACAATGTACACGAGTAAATTTTCCAAACTGCTTGATAGTATATTGAGAAGTACGATTTTAAAAATCTTGATAGTATTCGAATAAGTAGGTGAGAGAGAGAGAGAGAGAGAGAGAGAGAGATGGCGGGGGGGAGGGGTGTTAAATGGAGGGAGGGAGGAGGAAGGGAAGAAAACCTTTGATTCATGTGATAATTCATGCTTTGTCACCTCCAAACGCCCAAGTGTATCCAGAGCCTTCATCTGCAGTGACAACAGTATTGCAATCTTAAGATATTATAAAACGTGCAACTGTGAACATATATGCAATTAAGGGTAAGTCAATTTTCCAGGTTCTACACATGCAGATCTATTCTTTATGAATGAAATTACCAGTCGAATGCAACAAATGTATAAAACACTCCTTATATTTGAAAATAACATGAACGCCAGATGAAGGTATTTCATTTGATTTTCAAGCCTCGTCCTCAATAATTCATTAGGGATGACCATTCAACAGGTCTCCCTAGTATGCAAGGATAATTTAAAAAATTATATCCAATGCAGAAAACAAATGTAGAGACAAACAATTGCCTTGCAATTGAGTTTGTCCAGCACGATGATGACTGAATTTACCTTTCAAAGGACAATGATGAAACTGCTAGCCACGCCTGGGCTTATTAGTTCTTATGGTGCCAAAGAAAATGCCCGAGATATTTTGTGTTTAGTACATTATTTATACTGCAAAAGACAAGGAATACATTTGAAATTTTTGTTGCTGCAACAAGCAGATCCTACACCATTTGTTTGTGATTTGCATAAATCCATCAAAGCATTCCATTAATGTTTGATTTCCAGTTGATGTTTTATAGCCCAACTGAAATGTGCTAGGTTAACATTGGCAGATAGAAGAGAATAGAATCCTTGGTTGGAAGTACAATCGAACATTTAAGGCTCCTCATAGTCCTCTGCTTTAAAGAGGCCCCTTAGCACCGTCATCTTAAGGTACTTCAACGAAAACCATCTTGGAAGTGCTCATCCAACAGGATTCCTTTAACCCTTTGGGGAGTTTTCTTGTCCATAGGAATTATGGCCAAGTGGTAGAAACTAAATAAAAGCAAAAAACAAGATAGCCGAACATTTCTAGATCCTTGAGGATTCTAGACAAAATGTCTGCGAATGAAAAAAAACAGAAGGAAAACAAGTCGACAGTTAAGGGTTCTAAAGGTGCTGCAATTAGTTGAAAGGAAAATAGACATGATAGTTACTTGAGATTTTTTCGGTAAGTGCTTCCCCATAACCTAAGGCAGAAGTTGCGGTCTTTAGTTTCATTGGCCAAAGCAAAACAAACATGATAATACTTGGATGAATCATGAAGGCACACACTAAATAAATACTCTATAACATGATTAGAAGTTTGAAGTCGATGCTCACAGGTGTCTCCGTTCTATGGGTCATTGATGTAGGAAGGAAAGGTGGGAAATTAAATGTAATGTTTTCCCTAACCTCAAACAAGTAAAAATCAACAATAATAGAGAGGAAGCATGCTGTAAATCAAGCCAAGAGAAGAACTTTCTTCTTTCATAAAGAAATTTTTTTCCAAAAACATAAGCATCCCATAATGCGGCGTCCTATAAACTTAAGAGCAAATTACGTACGAACACTATTGGAGGGGGTCAATTACCAAATAGGCACTCATTTGCCTGAAATTACAAGCACTACCCCCTTCCCCGCGGGGTAATTTTTTTTCCCTAAGTTGTCCCTCTGTCCGACAATGCAAACACCAAACAACAAGGTGTTAAACTTGGGTTTTGCTATCTGGTGATCTAAATACCGGACAGCTATTTGGGCTTTATGAAACCTTGGGAGCCCCCATCTCTTACACAAAAACGTTATTACCTCCAAAAGCTTTTCAAGGTTCCCATAACCCCATGAAAATAAAATAACAAGCAGCCAAGAAGATCAGAAAGACGGGTTTTTTCCAAAGAAAAAAAGAGAGGGTAATGTTAGAGAGAGAAACTGAAGAGAAATCTCTCCCTTTGACAAAACATAAAATTTTAATGTTCACTCCAATCTTCTCAAATGGCTCCTCTCCTCAATGGCAATCATCTGATTAGAACATAATTGATTGGACTTGATTCAATCCTCTATGGAACCTCAAAGATGAACTCTTCCAAAAATGATTTGAAATTAAAGGATTCAATCCTCCTCAAAAATCGAACTCTTCCAAAAATGATTTGAAATTAGAAGCCACCTACCTGTAGATATTGCAAGAAAGGTTTAAGAGAGAGAAGATAATATTTGCCCATGGAATCGAACCTTAGCTAAATTCATGCCCTCGAAACACACACACACACACACAAAGAAATCAGCACCAGTAATCACAAAACACAAGTGTTTGTTCTAAGCGTAGATCTCCTCCTGAATAATGGCGACTTTGAGTCCCCACTGCGAAATGTGAGGCCGACTGCAACAAACCCATACATCCTGCTCACTCACTCTAACCTCATCCCAACCTGAACCTTCTAACCTCATCCCAACCTAGACCTTCAATGAAGGTGAATTGGGTTTTTTTCTAGGGAGAGAAATTGATTTGGACGAAAGAAAAAAACCCTGTTCAAAAAGAGTGTCTGTACGTAATTTGCTCTAAAATTAACTTGAGATCCAAGTAAACAATTTTAGAATCTAAAATACCCTTAAACAATACTAAAATTCCAAAGTACCCCAATGCATAGTACCCATGAATGGTAACCCATGAACCGTACTCATGAATAATAAAAAAATAAAAATAAAAATAGTAACTTAGTGTGGGAGATTAGGCCCGTATTATAATTCCTGAAAAATTAATCCTAATAAAAAAAATAAAACTTACACCCACATCCATGAAATTAAAAAAATAAAATAAATTTTTTGAATCACCAAGCTCTTGATCTCCATTCTCCCCTAGTTAGACAAACTAGCCCTCGAGGTTTGAAATGGGTTAATACAAATCCTCCTCTAAACACAAGGGCTCTCTCAAACCGAATATTGTGAATTGACACTACCAAGTACAAGGAAGCTGCAGATAAAGACACACGACTCAAGGAGTTTCAGGTGGATGATTCGATGATGGTTTATCTATGCAAAGATAGGCATCCTGTGGGCAAATACAACAAGATTGAGACCTCGAATGTGTTCAATGTTGTTGATCTTTTTGAGTGCCACGAACACTAAGTAGCAATATAAGAAGAGCAAAGCTTTAAATCGAGTTCTTCCAACTCAAGGAGAATGATGCGCCAAGCAGTCCTTCGACTAGTCAAGAACGTTCTCATAAGCCTTTTGACCCAATCAATCCATCTTTTGATGACTCCAATTATGATGATCCACATCCCAAGGTCACAAGGAGATCCAGGAGGAGGAGGCCGACTTTTTGAAGAAATTTATTTTTAGTTTGTTGATGTTTTTACAAACTTTTAGTGCTTTCCAATATTGTAATTAAATTACGGGCAGTTTAGGGACGTTTTACGTTTTAATTTAAGTGAAGACTTATGGGGTATTTTTATGATGTTTTAACTTAAGTGGGGTAGTTTTGATCTTTCTTTTATTATAATATAATAAAAGGGCCTGGAGTATTAGGGTTTCTAACACTTTTGGGGCATGAACAGTAAAAACATGATAGTGAATAGTAACAAGTCCTATCTAGGGTTTTAGGGTCACTCCTTTGTACAAGGAAAGCCAAATCTACTCAAATCTGACCTGTTTTGATGGTTATTGAACTATTTTTGGCCTCTTTACTATGTTTTCCTGCATCAACTTTTGAGAAGTTCATATCATGATTGTTTAATGTGAGAGCATTTTCTATTGAGTCTGTCTACGGAAACCAAATTATAATAAACGAAGAAGAGAAAACGTCCAAAAACAATTTGCCATGGATGTTATTTTGAGTTTGGAACCAAGGGAAGAAACAAGGAGGGGAAACATACAGAAAACCATGAGGTTATTTCCCTGATTAAGAAACCAAGAACAATAGGTTGACTAAGGAAATCTCAATTGCAATAACAATAATCTATATTCTGATGCCAATGGGTCATTCCATCTTCCATCCACACCTATTTGGGAGCTTCTCGTCCCTCCCCTATGGCCTCCTAAGGGCTTGTTCTTTTTCCAGACAGCAAATTTGGAAGGAAAGGAACCAAAAAAAACTTGAGGGGGAGAGAAAGCTCAATCATGACTATAATGGACATGATCAAGACTTCAGTTATTTTATGGGCCACAAACTCTCAAAGGTTTAGACATTTTTCTGCCAATGACTTTCTTCAGAACTAGCAGACCAAACTGTGCCGCCCCACATTCCTTGATCTTGCCCCCCCCCCCCCCAAGAACAAGGCTCTATTAAGCTCAGTCTCGATGATTGCTCCCTTGGCAACCCTGGTTGGGCAGGCGTTGACATCTTTTCAGAGATCACGACGGCAACAATTTATTGTCCCATTTTGGGTTCATTGGCATCATGGACTCCACTATCATTGAGGCTATGACCCTTCTAGAGGGGATTAGAGGAGTCAAGGAGGCTGGTTTGGTTATTTGATGGTGGAAGGGAAGACCAAAAACATCATTTCCTGGGTGAAAAAGAAAATCCTCATGCCCCTGGCGACTCAACCATACTTTTGACCACTTGTTCAATCATTGGAGGATATGTACATGGCATATGTGCATCTCTTATTGACATATGTGGCACGAAGCGAACCACAATGCATATAGTCTACCTAGAGTTGGTGCTAGTTTTGGAATCGCAGTAGATACTCCTATAAGCGGGACCTACTTGGCAATGTTTTGAGCTCTGGTCCCTTTTTTTGTTTTTTTTTATGCTTAGACTGTAACTTCTTTTCTGTATATTCATGTGTACGGGACTAACACCCATTTTGTATACATTACTTAGACACACATTTTTCGAAAGCTATAATGAGAACCCATTGTGTGGGTTGTCTGACTCCTTTTTGCAACTCTTTTGCATTCAACACAAGTTAACATTTTCGGTAAAGGAACAACAATTTGTATTCTACTTGACAAAAGAAAGTTGAAAAAGGTAAAATAACAATGTCCTTAGACTCAGACAGATCCACTCAGAATTGACTGAGTTACTTGGCCTCGACCTATGGGCATGGTGAGGGTTTTGGCCGAGCACATTGTTCACCATGCTTGTAAGGTATATATATTCATTCGTCGATTTTAAGTCTGAAAATGTCTAAATGACACTTTGGCTAAAGTGCGTGTGCATTTTCCATCACTTCTAAGGTTCGATTCCTCTCGACGAACATCGTAGTCATCTTTTTTATAACTCATGATATGTAAGAATTTTTTTTAGGAGTGTTAAGAAAAAAGGAGACAAGATCTCTTGCAAAAGGCATCTTGACGTAGAGAAGCCTAACCAACACGCCATTCAATAATTGATTAAGAAAGTTGGACGCAATACTACATACATAAATTTTTTGTCAACATGTTTTTTTTGAAAAAATTTGAGTTGGATTGGGGCGAGTTACTCAGACTTGCTCGAGTAACTCTCCTCGGCCAAGGCCCGAGTACCTTGACCGAGTCGATTTTCTAAACACTCTAAACTAATGTGAACCATTTCAATGAAGTCACTAGTGACCGAATCAAGAAAAAGACATCAGAGACCAACTCCTTAGACAATGTCTAATTCTTTCTTATTATGGATAATTTGCAACATCTCCATAGATTACAAAATAATGTGTCAATCATTCCCAACTTGACAAGATATAGTTGTCAAGCAGGGCATTGATATATATATGCTCTAACTTGAGGTGGAGTGTCGAAAGTGTAGTAGTTAGGGACATAAACATGGGAGGTATGGTTTGCCTCTAGCTTCTGGTGCTTCCCCTAGCTTGATCGACTGCCTCCTCCGCCTCTGCTTCATATCTATACCCCACTCTTTAGTAAACTCTCTTCTCCTGTCGCCTTTTGGTTCCTCTCGTGATGAGCCCAAGCATTCTCAAACCTTATTGGCCCCAAGTTATGAACCTTTGAAACCTTTCCTTCTTCTTGCTTGCTCAATACCCCCTGCAAGCACTAATCAATTAATATTCCCAACAACTCCATCCACCCAACATCCTTCCCCCTCTTTACAATTATTGTGTTAAACTTATCGAACCCTCTACCAAGCCCCTCATGTCCAAAACCAATCTCTCTTTGCCCAGATCCCCCCTCCTCCCCCCCTTTATAACAATTATATTAACTCCTTTAAACCCAATGTCAGGCCACTCGCATCCAAAGCTAATCCATATCCTCCCATATCCTCTCCCACGGCCTCCCTTTCTAATGCTTCCTACCTGAAACCGTGGCCACCCCTAACCACCTCTTCGAACCCATCTTAGCCCAACCTATTCTGAAAACTCCCACCCCGATCTTATTTGTTAGAATCCCAGGATCCTCTAACCACATTATCACATCGTAGCTAGAAATTCTGCAGAACTCTCTTGTTGCCAAATTTTCCCGTAGGCACAACTCCAAGGGAATCAAGAAATGGGTCTCCTATATCTAGAAGTCCGAATTTATCACACGTTAACCTCTCATCGATGGTCATCATCTTCTTTCCTTTCCGAATCGCGAGCTTTGTCAGGCTGCTGCCCTCTCCAAAGGTCTCGTCTTCAGAAAAGGAAAACGTAATTTCTCACCTTGGAATCCCGCCTTTGATGCCTCTTGTCCCCTTTGGTTCTGGATCCAAGTACATGGGATCCCCGTCCTTGCATGCCACTCTACTGTCGATAGAGCAATTGGAGACCTGTGCAGTGGTTTCCTTAATTTAAGCTCCAATAGATCCCTGCATCTATTCGTCAAGTCTATCGCCATTCTCATTCAGTCTCCCGCTTTGGAGGTCCCCCCAGACCCCTGATCCTTGCCTTTGGGTCCCATTCCCACTCCATCTCCATCAACCCACTATCCACTTATCCCCTCTATCGATCCTCCATCATGGGGCTCCAACTGTCTATGCTCCACGATTTGACCCTACCTGACATGCCCATTGCGGCCACCAGACACGTGGCCACCTCACGGACCTCCCTGCCAATCCTCATTCCTCTTCGAATTGTTAGCCACATGTCCTTTCAATTGCACTCATTAAAGGTGGCCTTTAATGCTCAACAGTCTTTTAAAGGCCGATCCCCCTTGCTCCACATCACTCTCTCGCCCCCCACCTTTCACTTCTATCCTATCCTTCTTCCTCCACCAGCTCCATCCAATACTCCTCCAATGTCACCCTCATGCCCCATGCCATCCTTCCCCTCTCCTCTGCTCCTCCAGAGGTGTGGTTGTTACACCTGCCCGCTTGTCCCGAGATCCTTATCATTTCATTCGCCACCGCTTTTCCTCCGTTCCTACCCCAACCTTCCATGTTTGACATGCCTCCCATGGATCCCTATTTTGTTGAAGGGAGGGCACCTCCAGCCTCCTTCCAAATGTCCAGGTTCCTTCCTCCTTTTCTAGACACCCTCTCCCCCTTCTCGTCTGCCAACTCTCCCATGCCTCCACCTTCACCGAGCTACACCTCTTCAGACACATCTATCTAGGTGTCATCTAGCCATCTTGTTCTCGAAGATCTGCCTTGGAACAAGCGCCACTCCTCCTTGATCCTCTCCCTCCTGGTGTATTCAATGCACCCCTCGCGATCTTTCCCCTCATCTAACCTCAGGCGTGTGTAGATTGCCAAACTCTCACTCTTAACCCCTTGTACCCCACTTCCATCTCCTCTCCTCCTCAACCCCGACTCTCCAACTCTTTAACTTACCTATCCCACCTGTCTCCCCTATCCTTTTTGCCCACTCAACGCAAACCCATCCCCCCATACATTTCCCTTCCATGTCGCCACAGTTCCTCCTATGCCCATGCCCTCTGCTTTCTTTGCCTTTTTCGAGCTCATCTTGCCACCACTTTCGAACCTCACCTCATCTTCATTCCTTGTTCACGACCCCCAATCTTTCTGAATTCTCTAGAACTCTCCTAGTGCCATTCTCTTCTTCCAACTGCCCTGGATTTGGCCTCGACCAAATCTAACTTTCACCTATCCAAGGGTTTCCTCTCCCATGCATAATCCCTTGCGACAACCCCTTCCCCCTCCACCTCTTAAAATCCCCCTCCTAATCATGCCTCCTATCCTTCACATCTCCCCTAAGTCTCCAAACTTCCTTCCCCTTCCTCTCTGCCCCTCCTCTTATTCCTCCTCCCCCAAACATCCACGTACTATTCTCACTCGATCTCCTGCAACATACCCTGTATTGTCCATATCTCTCCCTGCCACAAGTCTACAACACTCTTCTGCTCCCCCAGTCACTATTTTGAACCAGGTCATTGTCACTTTGCTGTCATCATCGACTGCTCCAAACACCCAAGAACCTTGAAAGAATCGACAAAGCTACTCCTCTTTGATGCATGCTGGAATCCATGGGCTTTATGTACAACAAAACTGCGTCATACCTCGTAGATTTTCTCATTGCCAAAGCCGGCAACGTAATCTGCTCGTCTTCTCCTTCCCAAGTAACCTCTACTCTTTTTAGCACCCCGTTGCGGCACAAAATTCCAACACTTCAATGGGAAGTCCCTACAAGGGACTGCATCACCCCCCCCACCCCGTCTTCTCTCTCTATTCTCGACATCTTCACATAGATCCTCCCTCCTCTGCAACAATTTTCCTCATGAAGACATTCATTTGGAATATCTGTGGCCTCAACCACCCTCACGAAAAGAGGGCCCATCTCTTCTCTATCCAGAACTCCTAGGATGTTCTAACTATTCAAGAAACTACTAAGTTCCTTTGTAGGTTATCCATAAGTTTGGGGTTGAGGTCCGTCCTCCAAGCCTTTGGAGCCTCGGGAGGCATCTGGGAAATCTGGAATCCATCCCTCCATTCACTTGCTTAATGCTTTGACGATCAATTCTCTATCTCCGTCCTCTCTAGAACCTCGGAGAAATCTTTAGCGGAAATTCTTTGTGGCTTATGGCTTGAACAGCCCCCACCTTCGTCCTTCCTTTTGGGACCATCTAGGGACTTTCTCTTCCTCTTTCCCCTACCCTTGGATTTTGGGAGGTGACTTTCAAAGCTATCCTTAGCTCTTATGAGATCAACCACCCTATACTAAGATTACTGCTACATAGCTGGTTTTGCGAGTTTCATTCTAGTCTCCATAATTGGGAGGATCTCTTTCACTCCTCCTCTTTGTCCAATCCCACTTCCTACCACATACCCATTGACTTTGATAGTAACCCCCCTTTGTCGAGTTCCAAGCCCTTCAAATTCGAGTTTAGCTTTGCTTGAGCAGCCAAATTTCAATAACCCTTTTTGTACCTGGTGATTGTACTATCATGTTTTTGGTTGGGCCGGCTTCCAATTGCAAAAGAACCTTTGCCTCCTAGAAAACAACCTTAAAAATATACAACGACAACTTATCTCACAACTTTACTACTTCTGAATGATCCCTTCTAGCGGATATCCAAGCCTTGGATTCCCTTGAGGAATCGCGTACTCTCTCTTCCTCAGAATCCTCTTCCATGAAGGATCTCAAATCAAATCTCTTGCTTCTCAAAAAAGAAGAAATCTTCTGGTCTTAGCACTCTAGAGTTAAATGGCTTTTTGCTAGCAACAAGAATTGTCTTTCTTCCACTACATAGCTAGCTCCAAAAGAAGGTCCAACTTCATAATCCACATCACTATCAATGACATCCCTTTCTCGAACTTGACGGGCATTGGTCTCTGCCTTCACCTCCTATTCTCGAAACCTCTTTCCTCTGTAACCTGGCCTCAGCCCCTCCATGACACACCTTTTCTCCTCTTCTATCTCCTTTCCAAGCTTCTTGGCATGAAGGCCTTTTGATGTTTCTGAATTCTACGAGGCCCTTGCCTTCCTTGGCAAAGACCCTGCTCCCTGGCCAAACGAATTTCTTGTCGCTTACTTCAATGGGTTTTGGAATTCCATTTTTACCAATTTTCTTGCTTTTGCCTCTCTAAGTTCTTTCGTCGGGGATTTTTGGTTAAGAAATGAATGCTACTTTCATCACTCACATCCTCAAGAAAGAGGGTGGCAGTGACATAAGGGCTATCGTCCCATTAGTTTGCTTAATTATCTTACAAAATTCTCTCCAAGGTCCTTGTGTCTTCCTTACCTTGGTCGTTCATTCGGTCATCTCTCCTAACCAAAGAGGCTTTGTCCCCAATAGGCAAATCTTAGATGATGTCCTCATAGCTCACAAAGTGCTCCACTATCGGCACCTTCCCAAGTCTCCAGGTCTGATCCTCAAACTTGTTTGGAGAAAGGCATATGACCAAGTTGATTGTTCTATTCTAGATGAAGTCTCAATTCACATGGGTTGGCAAGAGCTGACACCATTGTTCCATGGCTGCATCTCTTTTTGTGTCCTCCATTCTCATCAATGGATCTCCTAGGGACACTTTTCCTCCTCTATGGGGCTTCGCTAAGGATAGGGGTGGTAATGGACCCGGAACCCGCCAGGCATACCCAACACGTGTCCGGGTATGGGTCCAAGTTTTGGAACCATGGGTAGGGTCCGAGTCCAATAAAGGATAGCCGGATAGTCCCAGGGTCCGAGTATGGGTCCTACTATACTCGACCCGTACCCGGACCTGAATTTTTAGTTTACCCAAAGGCCAAAGCCCCAACCCTAAATCATTTCAATACTTTTCGTCTTCCCCAAACAGCCAAACGCCATCGCCATCCTCCCTCTCTACAATTCTCCCTCTCAGTTTCTTGGAGACATAGCTCTCTCTCTGAATCTCGAATGTCTCTCTCTCTCTCTAATCGCCCACCTCTAAAAAATTAGTTCTTTGTTGTTCACCATTGTAGGCTATAAAAAAGGAAGCTCATAGTGAGGGTGGCAATGGACCCAACTAGACCCGGGACCCGATGGGTACGAGTATGGGTCCAACTTTTGGACCCAACAGGTCGGGGTCGGGTACAAGTCCAAAACCTGGACCCGAATACATTTGCGTCTGGGTCCGGGTCCAGCTAGACCCGACCCATTGCCACCTGTAGCCAAGGAGACCCCCTTCCCCTTTTCTTTTCACGATTGTTGCTGAAGTTTTCAGCCAGTCCTTGTCTCGTCTTTAGTCTATTGGCTGCCTAACTAGCTTCAAATCTTCAAGGTCTGGTATCTCAATCTCTCACCTTTAGTATGCAAGTGACCCTCGTTTCTGTGATGACTCCCCAACCAAAGTTGAAACACTTCGCTCCCCCACTGCTGCTTCGAGCTTGCTACTGGGATGTAAGCCAACCTCCCCAAATCCAGGTTCTTTCGCATTAGTGTCCCTCTCGACACTCCTTTTGACCTTGCATCGAGACTATGGTGCGGTGTCGAGCCTTTCCCCTCCAAATATCAAGGACTACCTTTGTGTTTGGGCAAGCCTTGGAAATCTCTTTGGAGCCCTTTGTCAAACAATTCCGGAGGAAGTTGGCCCTTTGGAAGGATCACTTCCTTTCCCTCGATGGTCGTATTACCCTAATCAAGGCCTCTCTTTCCAACCTCCCCATTTAGTTCATGTCCTTGTTCCTCATGCCCTCCTCCGTTGCTGTTGTCCTCGAGTGGCTGATAAAGTCTTTTCTTTGGTCGGATGATCCCATTAAGCACAAATTCCATCTTGTGGCTTGGGAGAAAGTGTGCCTGCCTAAGCCCTTTGGAAGTTTGGGTATTTGCAACCTAAGATCGATGAACCTTGCCCTCCTTAGTAAGTGGTGGTGGCAATTTCGCTAACCATCCGCATCTTTTATGGAAAGCATTTCTCTTTCAAAAGTATGGAGCCGACCCTCATGGTTGGTTCCTTCAAAGTCGACTTAGCCATTCTTTGTCGACCATTTTTAAGTGCCTCTGCACCTGCTACCTACTCTTCTGGTCCCATACTAATTTAAACATTAACCGTGGAGATAGGGTCTTTTTTTGGTCAAACCTACTGGATTGGTCAGCAACCTCTCAAAGAAATTTGGCCAAACATCTGTAGCGCAATACACTGACTCTTCCCATGATCCCCTTGTTTGGACTCCTACGTTTTTGTGACCTGCTCTCAAACCACGAAGCTTCTCAACTCTTAGATATCTTAAACCTTTCTTCCTCTCAAACTTTGTTCCTCATTTAATTATCTAGGCCCCCTCCCCTTCGAGAATCTTTAAGGTTCAATCTTTTTATACCTACATAACCCCCCTATCCTCCATCTCCCCTCCATAATGCTTGCCTTTCTCCTTTGCCTCCCAAGATCGAGCCCTTTAGTTGGCTTTCTGTCCTTGGCCATAATCTTACTGTCGACCAACTCCAGATAAGAGGCTTTCCTCTTGTTAATCGTTGTCGTATATACTTCGATGGCGAGGAGATGAATCACACCTTTTCCTTCACTGCTCCATGGGATCCCACCTTTATGTCATTACTCTCAAGGACTTTAATTAGATGTGGGTCACCTCAGAACCCATTTCCCTACTCTATTCATTGCCTTTCCGCCCTCCCCCTCCCCACACCCCACACCCCCCCCCCCCCCTTCCCCCAAACAAAAATAAAAATGAAACAACTTGTTGCTAGCATCTTCCCTTTGGAGAACGTTGGTCATGGTTAACTTGCTAGGATGAGAAGAACTCCAGAATCTCCAAAGGTACCCATTGTTCCATGGCTAGCATTGCTGAATCTTCTTGTAACTTAGCCATCTTTCAGACTGCAGACTATAAACTACTTAAATCGTTTTCCAATTCTGATTCCATTTTACACTAGGCTGACATCATTTCTTTCTGCCCGCCCAAACCCTCATGCTCATCCTCATGGTGCCCCCTCCCCAAGGGCTCATCAAACTAAATTTTGATGGGTGCTCTTTGGGCAACCCTGGTCCTTGTGGCTTTCACGGCATTTTTTGAGACTGCAATAGCAAATATTATCTCCATTTTCACTGGATTTCTTGGTCTCAGTGATTCTACTTGGGCAAAGGCCAAATGCCATGCTTCCTGGGGGAATGACCTCATTGTGAAGGGAGACGATGCACACGTTATTTCGTGTGCCACTAGGAGATGCCAGGTCCCTTGGCGTCTTGCTACTATTTTTATCACATTCTTCTTTTGTGACGGCCCCTTTGAGTCGGCTTCTGTCGTATTTGGTGGGAGGCTAAATCCAAAGCAGACTTCTTAGCAAACCAGGCTGCAGTTATCTCTTCTCTTCTCTCTCTCTCTTCTTCTTGTCTTCCTCCTCTCTTCCTCTCTCTCTCTATCTCTCTCTCCATCTCTCTCAATTCTCTCTCTTGTATCTCTTTTCTTATTGCTCTTTCTTTCTACTGTTTTTAGTAATTTTTTCCTCTTTGTAGGTTTTCATAGAAGGCTTACACTTTGCTTGTTTCTTTCCAAGCATCCAGCTTGGGGTTAGGCCCCCCTCTCCATCCCCGTCTTGTCTCCGAGCACCCGGTCTATAGGCTTCTCTCTCAATCTTTTTCTTAAACTTCTCCTTTTTCTTTTGCCTTTCTTGCACAGATCCCATTTTTTACTGCATTTATTTTTGTACAACACAATTTTTTGGCTACCTTCACTGCACTTACCTTGTCTACAAAACACCTGTTTTGGACAGCTTGCCCAACCACCACCCCCCCGAAAAAAAAAAAAAAAAAAAACTGGAAAATTTTTGCCCTTTCTCTTGCTCCTCATCTTCCCCTTAATGCTCAGTTCCTCTCTCTCTCTGTCTCTCTACCTTCCCCTTCTCCCTTCTTTTGGCTTGTACTCTATTATTCTTTTTTATGGTTTATCTTTTATTTTTTGTATTGAAGCACCAGCTTGTGGGCTTGCCAATTAAACACATTTCTTATGAGTTTTTTGTTATACAATGTTATGTAATAGATTGTCACCTTCAAAACGTTAGGGACATAAATTGAATATCTTATTCAATAGGGTTATATAAGTTAATTACTTACAAAAGGGCATTTCTTGTAATATTTTCATAACAAAATAATAAATATATGCTACTGATTCCAGAGGAGGATCATGGCACTTTTTCCTCTTCTTCTAACAAACCTCTCTCTCTCTCATCTCCTTTTCTCTCATGCACCTGTGTCATTCCTCTTTCTACATCTTCTTCCCCTTTCCCTTCACATAAATCTAGGTTTTATCTTCAACTCTATCCTCACATCTCCTACGAATGAAAGTAACTACTGTGCAATATATCCAGGCTAATCAGTTATCTTCGAATCCTTAAGGTTCCTACAGAATCAGAGAGTCCATGATAGTGCCTCTCATAAGCTCAAAATACTTAAATCGCAGAGCATCTGTGTTTCACTGCCAAAGTAGAAAACGGGTAGGTCAGCTTGGTTTGTCTTTCGGACATCATGCCATAATACACCATATATCACGGCAGAAGAGAATGGCTCACAATTCTCAATAGAAACCTGAAGGCTGATTGGATGTCTCTAGCAATCCCGCCTATATCCCTCCATTTTATCACAACCAAGGTGGCAAGGTCCATTTACCAAAAGCTCCATTCATGCTCCAACTCAATGCACTCCCTCCATAGGTCATCCTCCGCATAGTTCAGTCTCAAAGCCCTTAATGAGCATTACTTTTTTAACAACTAAGAGTCAATAAATCCCCAATCCTCCTTTCATTGGAAAACAAACTACCCCCCACAAACCACCTCCCCTCTCAAAAGTGGAATTTAAGTCCCACACTAATCTTCACCATAGGAAGTCATTATGAAGCTCTACCAGTCTAGTAACTAAAAAGACTGGCATCTACAATAAGGACATGTTCTTGGAGATAGGGCATGGTACCCTTAAATAGGGTCACACTAACTTCCAGAAAATTATCCTTTTTTTCTGGTCAGTATGTTTTTCTGTAATTCATTTTATGACAGTGTATAAACATGGAACATAAAACAAAGAGTGCCCTGAAAGAGGTCGCAAAAAACCAAAGGGAACAAGAGGGTGACCTAAAATAAAATAAGGCTTCAGGGTGGCCCATTATAGTAGTGTGGAGGCAATTACAAAGTCAGATCTTGTGGATCCCACTCTAGCAAAAGAAGCTGTGAGCGTGTTCGACTCACGTCAATTACCAACAAGATTTACATCAAAATTTGAGTTTCTTTTATGGATGTCTTCAGAAATGCCTATGAATCTCCATGGCCATGACACTACTTTCTTGGCAAGTGCCATAAGATTTATTGAGTCCCCTTCAACTCTGAGGGTGCTCCAAGAGGCGGAGGCAGATGAGTATCTTTTTCTTTTTGCTACATTGGTTTGTGCAGGAACCTCATTGTACCAATTTGTATGAAGATATACAATAGCGAGGCATTTGTAATATCATATTTTAAAAATTCCTCACCACAAGCATCCCTCAATCCCTCTATGTATTTAGTCACCTCACTACATTTGCTCTATGTTATTCAGGGTCGACTGGGGGTTTGTATTCTCATCTTTCATATATGGATTTTTTTCTTACATTCCTGGGGGTTAATCCTTTATTTCGGGATGTTGTTCCTGTGTTCTCCATTAGTAAGACGTTAATTTCCCTTTACCACTGGTTTCTTTCTTGCAATATGGCCCAAATTAGAGTACGTAGAGGCGTTTCAAAACTTTCTTAAGAAATTATTTTTGAACTTCTAATAGATACAATTTGATAGGAAGTTATGGATGTTTGAGCCGGGCTATGGCTCCATTGTTGAATCTCCAGGTGATTACTTTCCAAATCTCACCCACCAAGGAACAAGTACTGAAGAGGTGATCGTGGTTTTCAATCTCAGATTTACATAGAAGTATTTCAGCAACAAAGGTAACCCCATTTTTGCACTTTTATCAGTGGTTAGTAGCCTCTTATGAGAAGCTACCCAAGTAAACCACGATGCACTCATGCGTTTGTTTTTTTCTGTATAGCTTCAAGTGTTTAATTTTTACCGCATATTCTCTAACCATTTCATGAGCTCATTTTGAGGTGATTTCTTCATATTCATTAAGCACCCATCTGAGCTTATCTTCACCCCTAGTCCACATATAGGTATTCCAAACTACTCGTAAGAGGAAGACAAAATGTATTCCCAGCCCAAAAGTGGGAGATAATTAGGTCTTCCAAGGTCCGAATTCCTTTTGATTTCTTCCCCATAGGGCAATGAGGAATGCCACTGCTGGTGCTGAACATGCTAGAGTGATGGTTTGCATATCAGCTGGCATCGAAAATAAGTTTTACCTGCCCAGTTGTGGTGGCATCACGTATACACTAAAAAATGTTTTGGATGCACAGGTCCATGATAAGGTGTTCCCGTGAGTTGCTAGGTCTGACCATGTGAAGCCCCAGAATTCCTTGTGGACTAGCACCCATTCAATGATTTGGTTCTTTATCTAGTCCCAGATTATTGTCAATTGCAAGCTCAGACCTTCAAATTTTCACTAGTTACATTTCCACCATAATGACCAGATAATGGAAATGATACCTAGCCTCCACAAATTACATCTATGGGGAAGAGAAGGCATTCTCCATTGTTGTAAAATAGGTTCCAAGAGATTGTTCTTCCAATTCCAAACTAATAACTTTGTGTACAACTAAGAAAAGAATTATCTACCACAAAATGGAAAACAGTATGTGCATGCGAACCATTAACTAGAAGTGAAGAAAGAACCACATACCATTAATACACGGAATGGAAGAAATGAAATACAACAGAGAATTAAGCGGGAGCACTAATGGAAATACCCAACTTTTCCAATACTACAAAAATGTATATCAACCAGGGGAAGATCAATATGTCGGCTCACCATAAAATCGGAAATAAATCGTTTTTATTTTAAAAATTCCGATGAAAAAATCGAGTCAAAAATACGGATCGGCAAAAATACTTTATGTAAAAATATTGCAAATATATCAGACTAGGTCAAAAAATCGAAGTGAAAATAACGGACACGTTTGAAATAAAATTAAGTAGAAATTAAAATAAAATTAAGTAGAAATAAAAAAAATAAAATGATAAGTTGCTGATAAATATACAATATTAATTTTCTAATTAAATTCTTTAACAAACATCACACATAGTACATAATGCAAAAAATAAAAGAAAGGGCAATGTGAGATAAGTAGAATTGATTTGGGTATATTCATTTCTCTCTCTGTATGGTGACAGTCCCTTTATAACCATAGTTAAGCAATGGGAAGATGTACACCTTTTTTGGTTAGACGAGCAACAAACGCAATAGACCAAGAAGAAACACAGAACAAGAAGGCAAGCATTATGCAGAGTGATAGAGAAGCAAACACAAAATCTTCCATAAAGATATACAGAGTGAGAGAGAGCATGCATAGGCACAGAGAAACAAGATGGAAATAAAATCTCAGAGAAGATGAAGAGCACGGTGGACATAAACCCTAATCCAAGATTTCCAGTCATGAATTAGGTTTGGGGATTGAGCCCTAATCTGGTTTTTTTTTT
>NW_006495044.1:1719305-1754513 GCF_000471905.2 Amborella trichopoda | reverse complement strand
ACTCTAGTGTTAGTTAGTTATTAACTTAACTTAAACTTAATTTAATTTATTACTACTAACTACTTAACTAATAACTAACAACACTAATAATATACTACTACTCTCTCTCTCTCTCTCTCTCTCTCTCTCTCTCTCTCTCTCTCTCTCTCGCTCTCTCTCTCTCTCTCTCTGTGCAAGTGTGTGTGCTGCACGTACTCCCTCCCTTCCCATGAATGTGCGTGTGTGATAGTGTGTGCGCTGCATGTATGCGTGTGTATATGTAGAGAGGGAGAGCAGCAGAGTCTCACCTCATTTCCATCTGAGGCTACATGGTTTCCAGGACAAAGGTTCTGGTCGATGTTTTCTGACAAGATCATAGTAGGCACAAGCAATTATTTAGACCTTAACTATCATTATCTGACTTACTCTTGATTTCTGGGGATTTTCTCTCACAAGCCAAATTGGGGAAGCAGCAAGAGCTTCTTCTGGGAGCATGAAAGTAGAAGAATTTGAATGAGGATTGCCTAAGAATGACCTGGGAGTCACCTTGTATAAAAACAGGAATGACAACACTGAAGAACAATCAGGCTACTGAGATTTCTCTTTCTTTTCTTTTCTGTTATTTTGATTCTTGTGTATGGGTGTTGTTCTAAATATTTCCAAATCTACAGGGTTTGTGGAGTTGATTCTGTTTCAAGGTGATAGTTCTCCTAGGCGCGCACATAAACACATCTAGAGAAGCTATGACTGAGTGATAGCACCATGTTGTTTGTCATTGTGATCAAAGTAGCATAGCTCAAAAGAATAGCCTAGTGGCATCTGCTGGTGCACCATCCACTCTCGTTTGTACTTGTGCCCTCTGACATTTCCGCATTGCCTTTGTAAGAAACTGTAAGAAAATATTCACAATCTAAACATCCCTCCGAAATATTGCAACATTTGTAGGACGTAGATCCATGGTGATATGGTCTCAGTACCCTCAGCAAACTACCTCAAAAAGTACATGGAGCAGTGTATCACTTTGAAATTTTGCAACCACTGGTAAACAATGCACAACATAAGATAACAAGAACTATGTTCAAATCCATTTATATAACTAAGAACTGGAAAAAATCCATTTACATAATTAAGAACTGGAAAAAAAAAAAAACAAAACAAAAACAAAAAGCAGGAGAACAGGCAGAGGCACTTGTATAGGAGGTTCATGCAGTTCGACTGGTGGCAACAAGCTAATAAGGCTGCAGATAAGACAATAGGCTGAGAACTACAATCCATACAGCATTTTCTACACCCAACCGTCTTTAGCAATAGAAATGTAACATAATCTATGGAAAGAACATGACGATTCCCATATGCGCATTTAAACATGTGCATTTTGAAATCACCCAATAAATTTGGGGAGACCAGTGTTTCAAAAAGCGCTAGGCGAGTCCTAGGCGGCCTAGGGGGTCCAGGCCACCCAACGCCTAGGTGGGCCCCAGGCGGGCACCCAGAACCTGGCGGCCCACTCGAATCCAAAAAATATTTGAATAAAAAAATGATCTATTGTATAAAAAATAAAAATTAGGTATTTAGGGAGTTTGATTGCTCAATCTTCAAACTTCCATCTCAAAGATGCTTCTAAGGACTCAAAATCTTCTAAAAAAAACCCCAATAGATTTATAAAACATCAAAAATTAAATCTAATACAATGGGTGATGTTTTGATCAATTTTTATCAACTTTGAGAAACCCTTCGATCCTAAAGAAATCACCAAAACTAGTGTTTTGGAGGCTTTCTCTCTCTAAAATGGGCTCCAATAAGTTTTAGGTTTGCCCAGAGGCGGAAAATTTTTTTTTTGTATTGATTTTTTTAAAAAAATATAAAGGGTTAGAAGGATGGTTTTAAGTTCATTGCGCCCGCCTAGGCGGGTTTCATACTGTCTAGGCGGCCACCCAGGGACTGCCGCCCAGATTGGTCGCCTTGGCCTAGGCGCATGCCTAGGCGTTGGGCGGTCCGCTTTTTGAATCACTGGGGTAGACAAATCAAAGAGGCAACATGGATTTCTAAAAAAGTGTGAGTTCACATAAACATTGGAGGCCAATGTAGACAACTCATAGAAATCAGTCTATGTTCTGTTTCATTTCTGATGCATACAACAAAAGAAATTTCTCACAGCAAATCCATTACAGATTGTGTACCAATTCCTCTGGAGGAATAATACATGAAAATGAACCACAAGGAAAATGATTCAAACCTTATTGATGTTTCTAGCAAAGTTTTTGCCTTATCAAGTTCTGCAATTTCCTCCAAAATGTTACCCTTACTTAGACGACTGGATTTGAGCATTGCTACTCTAGCCAACTGAAGAATATTTGCAGCAACCTATAACCACAAAACAGCAGTGTCGCTCACCTGATTTCTATTCATTTGTATAAATATATTCTGAGAAATTTTCTTGGCGTATAAAGATGTTAAAATAAAAATAACATAGAGTGGAAAGGGCAACGTAGGTCATGCATGAGCATGCAATGGAGTGAGACTACAAAGAGAAATCAATAAGTAAACCATATGCTTCTACTTGCATTGGCAATGCGGATGAAATAGAAAATGGAAAATCTCAGACGAATTCATATATATTCAACTTTGAGTTCCTTGTTCCCATGAAGCTCTTGTAGGAAGTTTGTGACCTCCAAATGCATTTTCAGTTGATTTTGCCTTTGAACCAGTCCAAATTAATTATAATCAAATAGTGTCCATGCCTGTTATCCTTGATTAGCATGCATACTAGCTTCAGGGATGCACATTCTTCGTTTCCAAGGTTGCGAATAGCTAATACCAGACCGATACTGTATGGACTGGGTTGTAAGGTTTGACTAGTATATATTATGTCTAGTATGTTTTCCTTAGGCTGCCAAGGACATTGTGGTTTGACAACTTTCCAAAGTCCACCCAATATACAATTCGGTGCCTTTTTGAGGAGGCACATGCTTACAGTCTTACAACTTGTATTGTTTTAACAATATCTCAGTGTGATGATACTGAGTTAGTCACAGTAACTGGGATCCCCTATCTCACGCAATCTTGACACCAAAAATATATACTCTCTCTCTTAAGTCCTTAATATCAAATGTGGACTTCATCCATTTTTTGATATGAATCAAGAACTAAAATTTAGTACCTGCTAGTAACATGCTATCCACATAAACTGCAAGCAAAAGAATAGAACCCACATTTGTTTCCATAAACAATCAAAGATCTGCATCGCACACTTGAAAACCAAACTTGAGGATTTTAGAGGTGAATTATTGGTAACAGTTCCAGGATGCTTGCTTCAACCCGTCTTGATAAATTAGCACACCATATGTTCCTCGCCTTCCTTGGCGAATCCTTCTGGTTGCTTCATATAAACTTCTTGATCAAGATCTTCATTCAAAAGGCTGTCTTCACATCCAACTATCCAATTCCATATCAAGAAAAGCAACATTAATAACAAAAATCCGAACAGTCCTAATGCTTGTAACTGGCTAGGAACTGTAAAAGAAGTTAACAAAATGTTTCTAAGGAAGGCCGTATAACTATCAATGCTAACATTTGGATACAACTTTTCAGAAGCCACTTGCATCTGACCAGTTCTACTCCTGTTGGTGCATCTACCAATTCTCGAGCTCCATGGTTCATAATAGAATCCATCTCCTTATGTGAGGCTTCCTTCCATTTGTCACAACCGGGAGACTCCATGGCATCACATTAGGTCAAGGGATTGATCATTTTGGAACTCGGCAAGGAAGGAGAAGAAATATGGAGGTCTACAAACTCTAGTACTCCTCAAAGATGGAGATACAATTGGAGGATCATAAGGAATAGAAGAAGAGAATATGGTTTCAAACTCATCAAGAACCCTAATATCTTCAAATTTCATCCTTTAGAGGGACCCATAAATTCATCCTCAAGAAATGAGCATCCTGACTAATAATCAACTTAATAGTCTCCAGATATACAAATTTGTAACCCTTTGTTCCAATTTCAGACCCATTGAAGACACAACAAATGGCTTTAGGATCTAACTAGCATCTTGGATGACATGGGATACGAACATATGCAACACAACCCCAACTTGACGTAACTAAGATTAGGACTCCTACATGTTTATTTTCCATAAGAAAAACATAGATAAGGTTCTAGAAGGAATAAGATTAAGAACATGATTAGCACCCAATAGTGCTCAATTCCAAAGATTGCAATCGAGGCTAGAGGAAAGAAGTAGGCATCAAACAATTTCAACTAGGGTTCGGCTTTTATATTCCGCAAGACCATTTTGTTAAAGAGTATAGGAAAAGGTGTTTAGATGAATGATGATGCCATGTGCCTTAGAGGAACTATCAAATTCACTTGACATATATTCTCCACACCAATCACTTAGCACTTGGATCTTCCTTCCCAACTGATTTCAGCCTCTGATTTATATTCATGAAATTCTGAAAAAAAATCTACAGACGTGTTTGAACGGATATAAAGAACAATATGTGGAACAATCATCAATAAATGTGATGAAGTATTCAATAGTCCAACTTGTTCTTGAAAGTTTCTCTTGTATAACATGATGCACTACTTCTTACACAAACCAGACTTAAAAAGAATCTTAGAAATATCTGTGGCCAAGATCCAAAGTTTCTCTTGGGACCTGCAGGCAAGATCCAATGTTTTGCGTACAATATCTGTCATGCTTGATGAGTATGACATGTTTGTGCCTAGTTCAAATCAAAAGTATCATGGATTATTAAAATGATGAGGTCTTTCATTTGATGTTATTTTTCTTTCTTTTTTCTTTTGAATAAATTTCAGTTTGCATATGACACTCCGCCATGCCTATCTTCAGCTGGATCATTTTTCCTGCTACTTGATGCAAATCAATGGGGTATGAAACTAAGTTCAAGAAGTTAGAAGCCCTTAACGGTTCCAATCAGACACTATCAATAAAAACTAGGATAGGTTCGTGGGAGCAAAATTCAAGGTGCTTGTTGATTTAGTGAAGGAATAAGGGTGTTTATCGGCTTCCTTGGGGAGAGGTTTTCTTCTGGGGGCTTGGTAATTCCATAGAGAACCAGTCTAATTTCAATATCTTTATCTTTTCCTTATTTTACGTAGTGAGAAACTTCATTGTTTCTCACAAGGGACAGAAGTCTACATTTACCAATTTTAGAACCAGGTTACATACCACCATAATCCTGGAAGTTCTATTCATTTCATCTGTGATTCTTTGAGCCAATGTTCTTGAAATACCCATATAAAATATGTGGTAAAACACAGGGTGGAGATCAAATCAAATGTGACACTCAAATTTAAATTTCTGATGGATCAGCAAATAGTGTGCATTCATGAGTTCAAGCCAAATGTAAAGTTTTATAATGAAATACACAAAATTAATTTCCTTAATAAGTCTACAGGTCACATATTTAATTCTGATAGAATCGACATGAGAAGTTAAAAAGAGAGAGATCTCTAGAAAACCTGGATATGGTTCTCATGAAGAATAGTTTTTCTGGCATCAAGGCACCTAAAAAGACAGTCATGAAGTAATGATCAAGAGATTTCAATAATGAGCTTTAGCAGATGGAAAAGAAATGACTAAAATAAGAGAAAGCATGATGCTCAAACTGGAATGCAACTCACCTTTCCAAAAGGTCTTGTGCCTCAGATAAATTCCCTAGTGATTGGAGAGTCATAGCCAAACTTTCAGCTGCCAGCACAGTGTCCAACGAAGTCCAACCCTAGAATGAAAACAATTTAGTGCGTAAAGGCAACAGCTCGTACTAAAGTACGTCATATGGACAATGGCAAGCAGGTAGTAACCAAATAAGTTTAGATGGAGATCCATCACATTGATTTTGAGATGCTAACTCGAAGAGAAACAAGATCACTTAAGGGGTGGATGTGTTTGGCATGTGGAGAAATTAAAAGAAGCAAGATAAGGTCATTGAAAATCAGGTTTTTTATGGCAATGAAACACAATCAAAATGCGATTCGAGAATATAACAAGTGTAATGAAAAATCAAGGTAACTACATATTATATGCCAGTCCGAATAGATATGATAATCTCAAGGGATATAGCATATTGTAACACTACATAAAGGAGAAGCACAACAAGAGAAGCTAGAACAAAAAACTTAACATGACTATTTGGACGTGTGGCTAGTTGGGGTTACGAGGCCATTTAAAGGCCTTATGAGAGTATGTAAAAAACTTCACTCTATTGGGAATAAGGATCCAGTGGGAGCGAGGGAGGCATTTTTGATGTTGTGACTCACCTGAGGTTGATGAGCTAGGCCCCAAATGATGTCTAAAACCTTTCACCCCTGGGCATATGGTACAACCGAGGAGGGCTAGTACGGCCATCCCTTGATGAGGTCATAAAGAAGCCCAGGGTGGTTGGCCAAGGGACTGTGTGACCCTTGTGTGCGGTTGGCTGGCCTAAGGGGACAAGGGCCAAAATCCAAGTCATTACCATCGCAAGGCATGTACACAAGATAGCCACCTTGAAAAGTGACCCATTAGTGATGTGCACGTGCAAAAGATGACTCCCTATACCATTGTGATAATGTGCGAAAGTCCTATAGGACTTGGCCTTGGACTTGGACTTGGACTTGCCCTGGGGGGCAACCTAGAAGGTATGATGTGTACATGTGTAGAGAAGAGATGACTCCCTGCACCATTGCGATACTGTGCGAAAGTCCTATAGGACTTAGGCTTGCCCCGGGGGGGAAACCTATAATCCATGGACTAAATCCATGTTCTCTTCATTTATTGACTGACTTTGATGAACCAATCATGAACTCCTATGATGGAATGTTGGTCATGAGTTCTGTAGAGTTAAGTTTGAGAAAATGACTGTTTTGATAGTTGTTAGTATAGAAGGAGTGCCTAAGTAAATTCTCATGATTCTTGACCCGATGGATCCAATTCCAGTTATATTATATTTAAATATGTTTTCTTTGAATTATGGAAGATTAAACTGAGTTTTTAAAATGTTTTGTATATTGTATATTATTAAAACTAATTTTTATATAGTTAAAAATGGATTTTTTAGCTTTTTATGAATTCAAAGCTATTTTAAAAATATTAAATAAATTTTAACTATATATACTTGGCTAGATCACATTGTCCATCTTTCATTGGTATCATAGCAGGTTGAAGAAGATCTTCAACCACACCGCTTCTTTCACAGTTAGACAATGTAGCCACATTTTGATGGAGGGAAAAATTGTTCATATTCTTTATTTTTATTCAATTTTAAAGGATGTATATTATAGTTTGCTTTTAGGGTTTTTAGTTTCTAGGGTTTTTATATTTTTTTGTCTATTTCAATAGAACTACAAGTATTATTAATGAGTTTAATTGAAGGGTACTATGCACAAGTGTAAATTTGTCATACGAAATTTAAGTTTAATTTAGAATATGTACCTCATTTTAACCATTGTATGCACATGGAATGTCCTAGAACATTAAATTATAATATATAAGGTGTGTGGGACCTTGAGAGGGTCAATTCCTTAAGATTTTTAGAAATTGAAAAAGTGAAAAGCTTAGGCTCTTAGAACCCTAACTTGGGTTATGGAGAAGAAACCCTAGGTTTCTTCTACTTGTGCTTGTGTTCAGCTTTGTTTCTTGTTAATTTTACTATTTCCTCAAAATTCTCCTGCATCAAGTGGTATCAGAGCCCGTGATCTATACGAAGTACTGTAGCAAGTACGAAGTACTGTAGCAAGTACGAAGTACTGTAGCACTTACGAAGTTATTGTAGCAACACTTTTTTTAGTGCCCTAAATCAACAACAAAGAGGAGAAGGTAAAGTGGCGTCTAGGGTCTGTTGATTTTGGCTAAAGTTTTGCCAAAACAACCTAGATCTTGCTTATTTTAGCAATTTTTGTTGATTATTTGCTTAGGATTTGTGCTTTCGACTAAACTATGACAGCTAGAAGGGGGGTTTTCGTAGATCCACTATGTGATCCCATAGATGACAGAATTGAAGAACTTGAAAGGTAAATACAGCAACTGGCGCAGTAGTTCGCGAGCCTCAATAATGGGCAAGGCGGTAATCTTTCAGCCCAAGATGAACTCGAGCACATGCCTTTTCACTTTTGCGCTCTGCGTGTGGAGTCGAGTGATGAGGATAGCGATAGAAGACCTAGATGTGGGGAACATCACTCTAGGATTTTCGATTTAGAAGATAAGATTTTTTATTTTGACACAGATTGCATGGAAAGTCAACAAATTGTAGATTGGGATTCACCATCAAACTTCGACATATATACAGATGAACAACAAGATTTCTTAAGAGATCCAATCAATGATATGGATCACGATGATGGTGAAGATATTTTGGAAGTTAATCTGAAAGATGCACTCCTGGTGTGTTCTATAGCTAAGCATGGGCAAATTCAGCAGGGTCACATGGTTGAAGTGATGCAAATTCAACAAGTTTATGTGATTCAAAAAATTCTATTGATATATAGTGACCCTTCCCTCGAGGGTTTCTCAGTTCTAATGAATAATCATCGTGTTTTGATCAGTGCAGTAACCCACAAGTCCCAAAATCATGTTTGCAATATTCAAGTTGAAGAATGTTAGCAAATTAACACCAATTCCATCTTAGCACACTTTGATGATGAGTTTTCTCCAACCAAGGGAGAATGATGGAAGAAAAATAGTTCTTATTCTCTATTTTTTTTCAACTTTAAAATATGTATATTATACATTGCTTTTAGGGCTTATATTTAGGGTTTTTAATTTTTTTATGGATTCTAGGGTTTTTATATTTTTTTTGTTTATTTCATGGGAAGTATTTACAAGTACTATTCATGAGTACTATTCACATGGGTAAATTTGTTATTAAGAAATTTAAGTTTAAGTTAAGATATATAAATCATTTTAATCATTGTATGCACATGTAATGTCCTTGAGCATTGAATTATAATATATAAGGAATGTGGGGCCTTGAGAGGATCAATTCCACATGATTTTTAGAAATTTAAAAAGTGAAAAGCTTAGGCTTTTGGAGCCCTTGCTTGACGTATGAAGAAGAAATCCTAAATTTCTTCGACTTATGCTTGTGTTTAGCTTTGTTTCTTGCTGATTTTACTGTTTCCTCAAAATTCTCCTCCATCACATTTTCGGGCTCCAAGGTTTTAACACCTCAATATGTTTTTTACTACTCCACTAAGCATAAACAAATTCTCGCACTGGGATATTAAGTTATCGGGATCCCTTTTAGCAGTTCATATATTATATAGGAGAAAATTATTCTTATTTTTAGTTGTTATGCAATTTCAAAAGATGTATATTTTAATTTAGTTTTAGAGTTTTTAAGTTTTTTTAGGATTTTATGATTTGTCTTATATTTTCATTTATTATTTATTGTTTCCTATTCATGAGTAATTTCATGGGTACTATTTACGGGTACTATTCATGGGCTACTGTTCATAGGGTAAAATTGCCGTTATAAATTTTGTGTTTAAGAACTTTTGGGCTATTTTATTTATTGTATGAACATTTAATGTCTTTAATATTAAACTATAATATATAAGAGGTAGTGAGGGCTTGAGGGGGTCATTCCACATGATTTTTAGAAATTAAAAGCAAAAAAAAAAGCTTAGGATATTGGAAACCTAGCTTGGGCTATGGAAAAGAAAACATACGTTTCTTGGACTTGTACTTGTGTTTGGCATTTTCCTTGCTGATTTTACCGTTTGCTTCAAATTTCTCTACATCAAATTTCTTTACATCAATTTGGATCAAAGCTTAGGGTTTCTTCAACGACAAAGCCATGAAATTACATACAAGCCTAAGGTTTGTTGGTTATGGGCTAAGTTTGCCAAATCAGCCTAGATCTTGATGTTGTCAGCGAGTTTTTGTTAATTATTTGTCTAAGGTTTGTGATTTCGACGAATCCATGGCAGCAAGAAGGATTGTGTAAGGGGGGTTTCGAAGATCCACTTTGTGATCCGAAAGATAAAGAAATTGATGAACTTAAAAAGCAAGTTCAGTAGCTAACGCAATAGTTTGCAAGCATCATTCATGGGAAAGACGGTGATCTTTCTTGTCTAAGAAAAAATGTCGAGCATAACCCTTTTCACCTCTATGCTTTGTGTGAAGAGTCGAGTGAAGAAGAAAGAGATAAAAGACCTAGGGTCAGAGTACTGAAGAGGAAGCATGGTCAACTCATAAACCGCAAATCATGGCCTTGGTTTCAGAGTGTAATGAAATTGGTGCAGAGAAAGCTCTATTTTTCTTCTAAGACAAAAACATATAGAGAGACAGAGGTAGCATGCCTCTATTTGGTTGAGAGAGACGTGAGAGAGAAGGTGAAGAGAAAGTGGCGTGATGGAGAGAGACAGATCCCATTTCGCAAGTGAGAGAGAGAGATCCCCCAATTTGGTGCGGGAGAGACGATCTTTGAAAGAGAGAGAAAAATCTTGTGATGGATCTCAAATAGGTTCAAACTTGGTCTTTAAATAGAAGAAAATCTAAAAAAAAACTATCTCCTAGTTTGAATAAGATTTGCCCAATCCAACTTTCAGCTGAACCTTTTAAGATAAATAGGAAATTTGTAGGGTGAGAAATTAATTACAGTCATCCATCCCAAAAATCAATCATCATGATGTTGGATGGAAAGATTGAGAACGTTATCCTCTTACACCTTGACCCAATCCACTCCTATTTAAAATAAATCCAATCAAATTTAAACTTTATCTTTTTAAATTTGAAATCAAGCTTAAATATTTTTTAGATAAATATTATCTAGATCTAGATCTCCCAAAAGATATAAGACGCCAAATCTTATTAGATTTTCCATCTTAGTTTAAATTTTAAACCAAATCAAAAAAAATTTAAGAAAGTGGGGCATGCCCACCTTTCTACTAAAATAAATGTGTCCCTTTTTGTTATCATATTTGGGTATACCACCCCTTCCTCCTAAAAATAGGGCATAGCCCTTTATGTTTCAAATATTTGGCCGTGCCACCTTTTAGCCAAAAAGGTGGCGTGCTCCCCCCTATAGCAAGAAAATAGGGTGTGCCAAAAATGCTGTACAAAAATAAGGTGTGATCCCTACGATGTACAGGGACTCACATGTGGGGCTTGATCCTTAGTTCCATATGTGTTATTTTTGAAGTTTTAAAACTTTCAAAAATACCCTTTTATAAAAATTTACAGCAAAAATAATATTTAAAAATTTCAAAAAAGATTTAAAAATCAAAAAAACATTTATAATACCATATTAAAATATGCTAGGAGCAACAACAAGGGCATTCCACTCGCCCCAGAAACCATGATCTATAACTGTTCTCTTATCCAACCCAACAAATTCTCATGACCCACAGTCTCTTTGAAGGGGCTCATGATTGCCTTGTCAAAGTTGGATAATAAACAATGGGACCATGATCCTGGAATGTAAATTTCAGTTCCCCCTTTAAGAGCAAGTCCAGCACTTGTCACTACAGTACAAAAGAGACTCTCTCAATGCACATGTACACTTGTCCCTCTAAAGGGCTGCTTTCCACAAGGCTGTCATGTGTACATGTAGTGTGGAAGTTTGTTGAGGATTTGACCCTTGCTCTCACAGACGTACAACTATACACAGGAAACGACACAGTTCTCCTGGCCTACAAACATGATCTCTAGGTATCTCTTCGACCTCAACAAGGGATGACCGACTTCAAATTCTTCTCAATTGTGTCACATGATAAGACCAAGGATATAAATTGCCCAACCCCTGGTCAAACAACATACACACTCCCATTGAAGTGTATATTTCACTACACATCATTTTCACAAACTCTCTAAGCCTTTAAAGGCCACAAAAACCCAACATCTCTTGTTGGCCAAAGGCTTCTTCAATTTATTAATGCCAACATTATACTCTCTTTTGCAAAATTTGCAAGCTACCGTTTTCTTGTCATTATGATTGGGACAATGTCCATATTTCCAACCCAGATCAGCTTGTTTTCTTGAACTCGAGGATGACATTTTCACATACAACCCTTAGCTATCAAGTATCAACTTATCACCTAATTCTGAAAATTACACAAAAACAACAAAGTCAAACTTAAATACAATTACAAGAAGTGGAAATTGTAGATACATACACAAAAGCAAGATTAATTTACAACTACATAGTCTAAATATTTGAAATTTCAAATTAGTCATCCAAAGAATATTAAATAATAAGCATCTAAAAAACTAGATATAGGAAATGAAGTAGAAAGAATTATTACATTGACCCTTTAATATATTGTGTTCTTAACAATCCAAGGAAGAAGTAAAGCTAGCATGGTCAAGGCACAAAAAAAAAAAAGGTAAAACCTATACATCAAAATTACATTGATTTAATGCATAAAATCGAAACAACATATTCCTCATGCAATTATCTAATAACGCAATTATTAAACTAACTCATGAAAACAAAATTATGGGAATAAATGAATCTTACAAGTGAAGTCAGGCATAATAAAATAAAATAAAATTTATTCATTTGGTTTGGGGACAATGGGATTTTTCCATTGAATTGCTTTCCCAAACTAAATATTAAAATGAGAGAATAATCCAAATAGTTGATAACATCAAGTATATATCATAAAGTATCAAAAGGAAAATACAAAAAGCAAAGAACAACATCATAATACATTTTACACAAAAAGAAAATGCATAACCTTAATTAGAAGTATTGAAATATACCAACCTTCTTAAAATGGAGTCAATATCAGGAACGTTTAGGTTCCCAAATCTCCTATTTTACAATCACTCTAAGCCTCAAAAAGATTCGGGGTGAATATCTTTTGATTTTGTGAGCATTCAAGGAGGTTGAAACAAACATTTCAATCTCTTGACAAATCTTCAAATCTTGTTCTCTAGAGGTTTCTCTCTCTAAACCTTAATAGAAAGGTTTTGAGGGGAAGAATGACCACCAAAACTCTTTTCTCCCCTTTTGGAGAGAAAAATGTCGAAAATACCCATTGCTCAAGGGGCATTTTCCGCCCCCGGCCTCAAATTATTGAGGTGGTGTGCCTAGGAGGGAACCTTAATACACCCAAGACCTACCGCCTAGGCCACGCCTAGGAGGTTTGAGAAAATGGCCACCTTGGCAGCCGAATTTTTGTACATTCATCACAAATATAAAGAACCATAACATCAATTTGATGTATTCATTTTGCATTAGAGCACCCAATCTTGTGGGTTGCCTAAAGGGAGCATTTTTGCACTACACCTATGATATTTAGTAGCACAGCTAACACTCTCTCAAAGGGGGAAAAACAAAGTAAAAACAGAAAATCATTAAATTGCTGGTTAAAACTGCAGCATAGCAAAAACTTACGTTGAATTTTGCAGCAGCAAAACCAACAAATGAATCGACCCTTGGAAGATTCCAAAGTTGAAAATGGAGACAGAAAACTACAAACAGTTTATCTGAGAAAGAAGCATTCAATTTTGTGATAAGTAGTGATGAAAACCCCAATGACTTAAGCTCAAAACTAACACGAGTCATTGACACCGGCAGGGTACAGGTCCAGATGAAATACCCTGAGACTAGGGCCAGTCTCACCAAGTAATGACCTTTATCAGTATTTTTTCATATAGACACCAAATCGGTCCATCAACTTGGCTGAGTCAGACTGCTGGACTGCGTTCAGGACCAGGGTAAGTCCAGCCCAAGTCTATGCTTTTAATTGCTGGCAATAAGAAAGGCAATTCTGAATTTGAGGAATCCAACGGCTTGGAGGAAGATTAAGTATACAAATCTACTATTCAATTTCATCATTACTTTTTACTGTTACTTATGAAAAAATAACATCAGCATGGTTTTTTACCTATTGATATATCCAATGTTACAACTTTGAGTTGGCAAATTAAACATTAAATGACCATATAAAAGGCAAGCGCACTAAAGTCGTATTGTCCTAGTAAATGTATGGCTAGCACTTTGGCAGGTCATTTGCAAAAGGAAACTAAGCATATCAGTATCACTGAAAAAGTCGCTTAGTCATTACGTGTGACAAAATCACTAGGTTCATCTGCAATTGTCATTTCTGAGACTTCTCCATTCAAATCTTCAGTCCTCCCATACAAAAAAAGTTGAAGCTGGACATCATGATCATTTCCAATTCTAGGGGGCGATGATTTCCAAATCCATCAACATACACCAGCAGTTCATCTTTATCAAACTGAAACCGTTTGCTTAAAATATGCATCTCATGATCAAAAAAGCTAAATAAAGATTGTCATTCACCAGTTATCCACCTAATATGAAACAAATCGGTATGGAAAGTATGAATAGATAAGATCAAGAAAGTAGCCAATACCATGGTTCTTTGCATTATTTTGATAACACATATGCCATAAAATAAAAGCAACAAAAATACAATAGCAAAAATATCATACCTTAGAAAGCTCCAATACATGAAGGATCTTTCTTTGAATTTTCTCCGCTTCATGAAGTTGATTTGATTCGAGTAAAATCTATAGAACAACAATAGAACACAATTTTCCATTAAGTAAATACACCTAAAAACGTTCCAAAAAAATTTGACTTTTTTCAAAAGAAAAAACCAAATCCACCACAGAAGCTATTCATTAAAGCAGTAGACCTTCCACGACGTACAAGACATAAATAATTCAGAACAATTTGTCAGGAATGGTGTTGCATAGCTGAGCAAGTTATTTTGGCAGTGTCACAAGGTCCAAGTGTCAAATACTCCAACATTCGGACTTAAAAAGCTTGAAGCAGAAGTAGAAGAATAAAGCATAAGAGGAAGAAGGCATCCAATTACTCTAAATCAAGCACAAACTATTGAATTGTAAAATCATATATGCCCTTGATTTAAATTTATATGAGCCCCGTTAGTTAAATTTTATTAAAATCAAGTATTCATGTTTTAATTGTAATCCAAAATGAAAACTGCCATCTCCCATACCACACATATGTATGGATCATCTTATCTTCACCAAACCAACACAAAAAAGCAATGCATAGAATTTATAAAACAGATACAACATGCAAAACCTGGGCAAGACGCCTCATTCTTTTGATGCATGTAACTGACTCCCCCTTTCCTGCTTCCTATAAAATTCAGCGGCGACCATCTATTAGCAATGCACCCGCACACACATATAGGACACTAAAAAACCGGCAATTGTTAGTAATGACGAACGGCAGCACAAACAGGACAACCTCCAATATTTTGATGGAATCCCTAATAAGAGCTTCAGAATCTTTCAATTTTCCCTGGAGATAAAACACCTAGAAAGCAAGCAATTTTGTCAGAGCTCCTTCAAAGCAATGGTAAAGGAGGAAACAGAATAATCAAACCTTTATTGATTAGAAGTGCAGTTCATCACAAGGATAAAATAATGTAAGTGCATAATCATTGTCAATTTCATCATCAGAGCTCGACCAAATGATCAACTATTAAGAGATAAATAAGTATGTGAAAAAGGTTACATATTGTTAAATTAAGAAATGGATATGTTTATGTTTTCTGGCAAAATACAATGGACTTGTTTCTCATTCAACTTTGCAATTGAATGATAAAAAAACTGAACAATAACCATATTACAAAGATATTACTCTTTACACCTACAATTTATGAGACATTAAAATATAAAGTCCATTGGAATTACCAATGAGATACATGAACAGTGTTCTCAACAAAAGCAAAAAAGTAAAGATAATGCATGGATAAATGGCTAATGCATGGATAAATGGCTAACTTGATCTTGGAGGACAGTTCATTTGACAAATAGGAAATCATACAATATGGAACCATCGGAAGAGATGACTTTAAAACAAATTCTAAGAACATTACTCATTAATTCATATTTAGGTTTTCAAGGAACATAGAAACAAACCATAATTCTCCAGAGGAGAGAAGATACAAAGGATTTCAACAGAGTCCATGAGCACTTAAATATAATGGTCCCAAAAAAGAGGATGATGATTTCAAGGAATGTGAAAGATGGATTAACAAATCTTTAATCAGATCAGTACAACAAGATCTCAGACACCAACAGTCCAACTAGATACAATCACATTTCATCATGTCTCCAAGTTAGAAGCATATTGACAATATATGTCACTTAATCATTAAGCAAGTATATTAGATTCTAAACTTAATAGTCAAGTTACATCAAAACTATAATAACAACTTTCAAGAATAGACACCAGACAACACATAGTCATATTACTTAGGTGCTAAGAAAGTATATTGGATTCAAACTTACTAATCCAAATCACAAGAGAACTACAATAACAGCTTCCAAAAATAAATCATCATCATCATAATCATATGTGCCTTATCCCAACTACTTGGGGTTGGCTACAGAATCCTATTCCGCTATTCTCCTCAATCAATTGACATATCCTCAGTCAAACTATAAGTCACTATATCTCTTCTCAGTACTTCCATCCATGTCCTTTTGGGCCTTCCCCTTGCCCTTTTAGAGCTTCCACTTGAACTAAATCACCCTTCCTAACCATGCTATATTAGGTCTATGCTGCACATGGCCAATCCACCTAAGTATTATTTCCATCATCTTATCGCCTATTGGATTTACCCCTAAGTTCCCTCAGATATATTCATTCCTAATACTATCCTTTTTTGTCTTTCCACTCATTCATCTCAACATCCTCATCTCAGCTACATTTATTCTATGAGCATATTGTTTCTTAACCGCCTAATATTACATCCCATAAAGCATGGCTAATCTTACAACAGTCTTATAGAACTTCTCTTTCAGTTTCATTGGTATGCGGAGTTCATAGAACTGCGGATGCACATCTCCACTTTGCCCACCCAGCACTAATTTTATGCGCGACATCTTCCTCAATCCCTCCATTCTCCTGAATTATCAACCCAAGATACTAAAAATAATCCTTTTGAGGTATTTCTTGGCCATCAATCTTAACAATTTCATCGTTTCCACTCGTTTATTACTAAACTTACATTTCATATATTTTGTCTTAATCCAACTAATCTTTAGATTCTAGAGCATCCCTCCAAAGTTCTAACTTTGCATTGACGTCGCCTCTAGTTTCATCAATCAAAACTAGATCATCTGCGGACAACATACACCACAATACCTCATCTTATAGATTCCGAGTTAACTCGTCCATAACCAAGACAAATAGTTATGGGCTCAATGATGACCCCTGATGTAAGTATACTATTACTGAAAACTAACTTCTCTCTCTATTAGTTATCCTCAACACTGGTTAGCGCTCCCTCATACATATCTCTTACCAAGTTAATATATCCTCTAAAGACACCTTTCTTTCTAATACCCAACATATTAACTCTCTAGGTACCCTATTGTATGCTTTCTCTAAATCAATAAAGACCATTTTCCTTCTCCCTAAATTCTCAATCAGTTGTCCAAGTAGGAAAATAGCATCAATTGTTAACCTCCTTAGCATAAATTTCCAGATACATTTGTTTCATATTTTAGTGTCATTGCTCAATCACTCTCTCCCGTAGCTTCATAGTGTGGCTCGAAAGTTTGTTCCCTTGTATGTCTCCTTTGCCACACCTTTTCATGAATCCTTCCAAGCATAAATAGCAGATACAATAATATATATATATATATATATATATATTTATTTATTTTATTTTATTTTTTGGCTAGAAGTAAGCAATTTTCATTAAAAAAAATAGCATATGAAAGATACACAGGGTGGTTTACATTGCAATTGAGTAGTGGAAAACAAAATTGCTAATATTATCGCCTACGGCATGGCCAGTAGCGATGAGGATTGAAGTCATGACGAAAAATCCAAACTCACACCCATGATCAATCTACAGGGCAAATTTATAACCTTGATTCTTCATGACATAATCCATTACTTAAATCTGTATCTCGGTCTTCTAGCTGCATCCCATAAGATATGATATCCAACTGAATTTGGGTACGTATCCGACTCCTGATATGAAGTCATATGGCAACCAATGTTCGCCATTTTGTCTGCTGCGGTGTTTGCTTCCCTATACGCATGTGAGATTTTCCATGAGATTTTGTTTAGGGAAGCAATAACAATTTTCCATCTAGTTTGAATACACCAAGGTACCAAACTGGATCACAAAATAATACCTAAAGAGTCATATTCAATCACGTCATTTGTGAAACACTTTCTAATGACATATTCGGCACAAAAATAAAAGCATTAAGCTCTGTGAGATAATTTGTTCCCATAGGAATAAGTCCTGAAAAAGAACCAAGCACGACTCCTGAAGAATCTCTTAATATACCTCCAAAGCCCAACCTTCCAGGATTCCACTTAGAGCATCCATCTATATTGAGTTTGACGCATCCAGACATAGGCAGAAGCCATACTACCTCCAGGATGAACGGATCATTCCCTGGATTTTGGGTTATACGAAGCCTTCTTATGAGTAATGAATCACCCACAAACTTTGCTTTGAAGTCTCTCCAATTAGAAGTTATTGAAGAGATGTGTTCCATAATCCATTTCTCTGACCATTGAATTTGAGACATTGGCCGGCCTTCATCAAATCGACATTTGTTTTTGGACATCCATATTGCAGTGATGATATGAGACCATCCAATAATCCATAGATCCTTTGTTCTGCCATGGCATCCTGGACGTTTCCATTTCGTGCTAAAAGCTTCAAAAGACACATCACAAGGAAGAGGATATCCAAGCAAATTGGAAAACGAGCTCTACATGCTATTAGCAAAAAAGCAAGTAACAAATAAATGGTCCCTAGTTTCTATGCTATTTCCACATTGTGAGCAGCATGAAACTAAAGGGATACCAATAGACCTGATTTTCTCATCAATAACAATAGCATTGTTTGCAACTTTCCAACTCATCAAGGAAACTCTGAGATGGATGCCCTTATAGCAGACCAAAGCACTCCAATATGAATTACATCCTTTTTCCCTAATGAACTCCCAAGCAGAAATAGTCGAGAATTCACCACAAATAGTATGTTTCCAAATTCTTCGATCCAGTATAGGGGCATGGGGTAAATCAATTCCAGATGCAGCTCTTAAGAATTCATTTAAAAGTGTAGAATTAACCACAGGAAAACACCATGTTTAAGGCTTACCTGAGATGAAGTGTGAAACCCTTGCTTTTGAGTTCTTGAATGCTGACAATGGAAGACCTGATTGAGAGGCAAGTGATGTATTTCCGACCCACACATCCTTCCAAAAATCAATAGATGAGCCATTTCCAATCATCCATCCACACCTTGAAATTAATTTCGGCCATACTTTTAATAAACCAGGCCTCACCAAAGAAACCTGTGACGTCGATCTCACATAAGTATCCTCCTTGAAATATTTGGCAAAAATGAACTTTGACCAAGTTGCCTTCTTGTTTAAACGTTTCAGGCCAACTTCATCAAAATAGAGAAATTAACATCTCTTAGCCTTCTTAATCACAAGCCACCTTCATTGATAGGTTTAAAGACTCTGTCCCCAGTGGAGTCGCCAGTTGGTCGGGGCCTGATTTTCTCTTATGTCCTCGCGCTGGGAGAGGGGAGAAAATCCTCTCTCAAACAACCGCAGAAGGCTCGTGCGCGAGACGCGCTGGGTGACGCGAGCGCGCGTGCTTTCTTGAACGCGAATAGGCTACCAATAAAGAGAGAGATTTTACGACGAGAGAAGGTCAATTTACTCACCTCGTTGCTGCGGGTTCGTGGGCCACGTCTAGGAAGCTTGCCCTCTTAGATCAGTCACAAAAGCCCTCCGGCTGTTCACCAGCGCGGTTTGGTCAGGGACTCTCTTCAAACGCTATTGTCCTTCTCCTTTCTCACGTTCGGATTTTTAATGGGGGTCACAGTTCTTCTCTCCTAGGTTGACTCTCTTACAGCGATGTTCTTTCGGATGATTGGACAAACGAGTGATGGGTTTCTCTGGTTTGGTCAAAATCAAAAAAGGGAGGGTCAACGATAGCGCATGTGGTTTGACCCCTTTGGTTTGTTCGCCCACACAGTCCTGCATAGGTGTGGGATTACGTATTTGGGAGAAGGGAGAGAAAGTTCCTAGAACGTTTGGTGTTTTCAAGAGAAGGGAGATGTGTGCCCCCACGGTCGGGGGTATTTCTCTCTTGGAAAAGTTTTCTCTCTCCTCCCCGTGGGGCCCTAGGATTAAGAGAAAAGACAAGCAAAAGCAACAATAATGTCTCCTCTTAATGAATTGTAATCCTCTTTTTTACAATTGACTTAAGCTTGTTTATATAGAGTTTTCATCAAACATGGGTGGATACTCAAAAACTAAGCCTAAATACAATTAAAAGTAATTAAAATAAAGTCTCGAAATTGGGTACAAAAACCAAAATGCCCTTAAACGCTTTTATGCAAAGGGCAGACTTGTCCTTTCCTGAGGAGGCCGCCGCTATTGTCAAACTTCAAAAGCTCTTTCTGGGTATTTGCAATGTGAGTTCGTTCGATGTATTGTTATATTCTTGATGTTCATTTTCTTGTGATCGTTTTGATATCTTTTGATCGTGCTGCAGCAATCTCTTCCGTGAGGGAAGGAGTCCGGTTAGTTTTCTGAACTCTTCGATGGTTTCCTTCCTGATCTACAGTGTTTTTGCGTTGATCGTGAGCCTGGGGAAGGTCTTTTCAATCGTCTTTGCAACAGGTTCTAGTTTGCTTTTTGGTCTTTGCTCTGTGTTATTGTTCGGGTTTTTCAAGAGATCACCGGAAAAAGGATTCCGACGATAGGGGAGTTTGTTTTCTTCTATGCCCTTGGGTTTCGTGCCCTTTTCTGTTTTGTTTTGAACGCCACTTGTCATGTTGACTTAGATTCCTTTCTGAAAGTGTTCTTTTGGTCTTAGTTTTCACGCAGCCGAGTTTTCTGTAACGGCCAAGTTGTCGTTCTGAAGATTCGGTCGTCAATGGATTTAGGCCGTCCTCCTTCCTTCGCAAGGCATACTTGTCTTCGCGTTTGCTCGTTAGGGGGACGGTGCCGTTGAGGCTTCGTCGGCGTGTGAGGCTTCGTCCACTCTTCTTCTGCAAGGGAGGAGTCGCGAGTTCATCGAGGAGTGGTCGGAAACCTCCATAGTCGTCGACTAGTTCGGTGAAGCCGTACGGCGAAAGCATGCCTCTACCCTATTTCGTGATGGGTCGAGCTTAACGCTGCTAGGTTGACCCGATTGACCCCGGGCCCACTTCTTTTAGAAGACGACGATAGCGGTTGTTTGGCGTATCTACCCAGTTCCTATGTTCACGGTGGCGGCATGAGACTTTGTCTCTTGGACGTGCAGGCGTTTTCCCTTGGTCGTTCAGGTTCAAGGCTTATTCTCGGCTACTATTCCCACAGGACTGTGTCGTGCGTGCCGTTATGACTAGGTTGTAGCCGGCTCTCTCTTTTATTTTTCTTGAGGGACTAAGGTACATAAAAAATGACATATAACAACTTGCCCGACGGATGTTGCGCCTCAAGAGGAGCGAGAAGCGCAATATTTGAAAAAAAAAAGTGATTTTTGACGTCAATGTTCATCGTTGGAATCCTTACTAAGACGTTCGAGAGGCCTTTAGGCCTTGTCTTGCGAGGAGACCTATGCCTTGGATAGACAGTCAAGGGGCCCTTGGAGGGTGCATGAGTCGCCTTATCGGAGCTCGGGGTTGTTTGGAGAGGCAAGGTACCTCTTCCAGTTCCCATCCTACCGGGTCCAATCGGGGTCTTTTTGTGTGGCCTATTCCGAAAAGTCTGGTTCAGTCGATAGGGAGGGTTTTCGAGGCGGTCTCTTTGGCGAGACTTCACCCTAAGTATTTGACAGGAGGTGTTGCTCGGGCTTGGCGATCATGTCCTTCCGAGGGGGGGGGGGGCATTTTTGACTTGACGACGTGACTTTCCTTTCTGCCGAAGATTGAAGGACTGTTTTTGGATTTTTAGCATTGGGGCCGAAGATTTTTGAGGAGTGGCGCTAAGGCCGGAGATTTTTGTAGTGGCGATGGGGCCAAAAGTTTGTGAGGCGATGATGGGCTGGGGATTTTTGGAGTGGCGCTAGGGCCGAAATTTTGTGAGGCGCTGCTGGGCCGGAGATTTTTGGAGTGGCGCTGGGGCCGAAAGTTTGTGAGGCGACGTTGGGCTAAAAATTTTTGGAGTGGCGCTAAGGCCGAAAGTTTGTGAGGCAGCGCTGGGCCGGAGATTTTTGGAGTGGCGCTAGGGCCGAAAGTTAGTGAGGCGGCGCTGGGCCGAAGATTTTTGGAGTGGCGCTGGGGCCGAAGATTTTTTTGAGGAGTGGCGCTAAGGCCGAAAGTTTGTGAGGCGATGTTGGGCCGGACTTTCAACCCCAGCGCAGCCTCACAAACTTTCGGTGAAACTCTAAAACAGCTAGACTATCGGCTCCAGCGCTAAGGCCGAAAGTAGGTGAGGCGGTGCTGGGCCGGTTAAATATATATATATATATATATATATATATATATATATTGAGAGAAGAAATAACAAACGAGTATATGTAGTTCACATTTCAAAACAGGGAAGATGTACCTCTCCTAAATGAAATAGAGTAGTAGCGTAGTGTTCATTGGCAAGGCCCAGTACATGCCCCTTTATCTGTAGATAAGTTAAAAGATATCAAAAGGCAAAACCAAATGCTAAAGAAGTGTGCGCACACGAGTGTGAATTAAACCATCTACATAAATAGTTCTTTGCTAGTAAAATAAAACAAAAGATTGTAGAGCGTAAGAAACTATTGCTTTTGGAGAGTATAACCACAGAAAAAGTTCAGGAAGAGATAAAATGCCAAATGGAAAGCCAAATCTTTAAACTAGTGCAAAAAGAACAGAACTAGTTCTCACCTTTAGAGCTCGCTGCTAGAAGGTACATGAAAAGCCAAGACACAACATTGTTAGTCAAAAGAAAACAAATAAAGAAGAGCGATAAAATATAATTCATTGCACTTTACTACAACCAAACAAAGAAACCAACACTCAGATTCACTAAAAAGTACTAATTTATATACAGAAACTAAATAAATGTTCCCCTTATATGAGTGATCCGAATACAACCTACGATGGTGAGATTGCCCTTTACACATATATATACATAAAAACTTGGATCATTAATCGAATCTGGCAAAAACATTGACCCAATAGAATATGTGATAAATGGTGCAAAGCAAAGAAAGGATGAACAAGGTGTCCTAACCAGTGTTGATGCTGAAAAATAATGGAAACTCAGGGGAATCACTGATTAAGAAATATGCACTGGAAAAAAAAATTCTAGCATTAAAAAAACTTTTTATTAGACAAAGTCGCTTGGAGGATTCTATGATGGCAAAACACAAGCAGCTCATCAAGTATCGAATTAGTAACTGGCACCTCTCCCATCCTCCGACTGCTGTGATGGATTATATAAATGTCATTAGGAAGATCCCCAAAGAAAACTACAATCTAGAGCCAATTGCAAACACATGATTGAGATATAGATCATAGTTGTTGGACGTGATAGTAGGGATTGTCCCTCGCAAGGAGTTTTGCGAGCAACCATGCAATAGACATAAAATGGAGAAATTTAAAAAAATAAAAGAATATTACAGGTTTTAAATAATACTTGGATGCAAAAATATTATATAAAAGTATATTTATTATACTTATAAACAAATATACTCAAATGAAATTTAATAGTAATAACTCATTAATTTGCTCAAGTCTGTAAATCCTTCATAATAATATACTAAAGATAATTATCTTGATCTTATTTAATTGCTAATAAAAGATATTAACCGTAGTAAATATTAGGGAAGATTATAGATAACCCCCCTTGACCACCTTTTCAAGGAATTGAACCCCCCCCCCCCCAAAAAAAATAAAAATAAAAATAAAAATAAAAATAAAATAAATAAATATATAAATAAACCAAAGTAATACTTTGTAAACCACACCACTAACCCCAAAACTGTTTATCTCTGCACACGAAAGTAAAAACATAGTTTTATTTAGGACAAAAATAACGCCCTTACAACACATTTTTCTCAAAGAAAAAAAATCAAACCGGTCCGGCACACGTTGGATTTATTTTAAACAATGTGTCAATATTGTTTTTGACTTGCTTCATTTTTTAAAATAAAGCCAGTTTGGCATAACGCCTTCATACCACCGTGAGCTGGCTTACATGCCCCAGTTTGCAAGCAAGTTTTAATTTTGCTTTGCCCCTCATCGAGAGACTGCATCTGGGTGCTACCTGATTTGATATTGCCATCTTCCAGAGGCACAACAGATTTTGACAAGTCATCCATCTCCTGCTGATTGTTCGGTCTCTGAGCCTTTGAATCTCGCTCAATATCAGTAATTCCATCGTTCTTATCCTGCAATATGATCTGAGATACATTAATACCATCATCATCACTCAGGTGCTAATGCTCCTGCTCATTGCCCAACTGATCGCGCTCCTGCTCACTGCCCAACTGAAGGGGGATAGATCCATCGTCAACAGCCAGCTCAATTTTAAGATCATCATGCTGGTTTTCTGTGGTGGGTAAAACACCACCTTCATCTTTGGAGGATGATAGATCAGCCACCATCGAGCCCATATTCTGGTTAGCACCGTCAATCTCTTTACAGTTCTCGCACATAGAGACGCAAGAAATGTCTCCATTGTGTTTGCCCACCCCATTTGATTGTGAGGTTAACTGCTGCTGATCAACTGTGTCTTCATTCACCACACTTGCATCCTCCTCACACTCCACACATAGTTAAAACTTAAAATTTACCAACCAAAGTTACCAAACCAGTGAACCACAAATCCACAATACACAACCAATAGGAGGAAAACAAAAGTAAGAGAAATGAAGTATATAAATTATAGACTTGCTACTTGAAGATTCAAAAGAATATTCAATCAATGGGTGATGCTTAGATCAATTTGTCATAACTTTGAGAAACCCTTCGATCCTATGGAAATCACCAAAAACTAGTTTTTTGGGGTTTTCTCTCTCTAAAATAGGCTCTAATGTGGTTTAAATTTCAAATGAACCTAAAACCCACAATTTTGCCCCTTTTATATTAAAAAAAGACCAAAAAATACCCTCAATGAGGGGTATTTCTGCCCCTAGGTGGGGCGCAAGCCGGGTTCCCTGGCGCCTAGGTAGGTGCCCAGGGACAGCCCGCCTAATTTGGCCACCTAGGCGTTGGGCAGTCCACTTTTTAAAACAATGTCTCCCTTGCTTCGAAGTCATGCAATTTCTACACCTAGGTAGTACTCAAGAGGCCAAAAATAGTTGATGCAAATTGTTAGTGAAGACGTGTCTTGAGGGAGGATATATCATCAAGATCAACATAAACAAGCAAGATATTACCTTGAGGTCTCCTCTTTACAAAGTTGGAATAATCATAATTCCTCTTTGAAATCCAACAGCAATCATAGCCTAACTGAACCCACCAACCACTCTCCGGGTGATTGCTTAAGGCCATAAAGGCCTTTTTCAGACGACTGACCTTATGGGAGGCCTTGGAAGAGCCTGGCAAACACAGGCATCTCACATTTACTTCCACTTCTAAGCCTCCATGAAGGAAAGAATATTTGACATCCAGTTGAGAAAAGGACCACCATTACATGCGCCAATTAATAGAAGAACCCTAACAACTCCCGTCTTGGCAACTGGTGGAAAAGTTCTTGATAATCAATTCCAGAATTCTGAGTGAAACCCTTGGCTATAAGTTGGGCCTTGTACCATTCAATGATTCCATCAGGCTTAACTTCAACTTGAAGGCCCATAGGCTAGCTGATGCCCTCTTCCAAAGGGGAAATCCATTGTCTGATGTACCATTCTTCTAAGAGCTTGGATTGTTTCATCCACTGCTCTTTCCCAAAGTTGTGAAACACGGATTTGGCCTTCATGGCAAGCACACAGAAACTTGGCTGCCCTAAGGTGTGAGGTTGGGGGGGAGGTGTGTGGTTGGGTGGGTTGGGGGTGTGGAGGGCGAGCATGGGTATTTGAGAGCAAGGGAGTGTGAAACTCCTAGTTCGTGTGCATGTGCATGAGTATGTGTGTGTTTCGAGAGAGTTCCCAGGTATTTCAAATCAACAATTAGGAAAAAAGAGGAAGTTTGTGGTGGTGAAAAAGCATCCAGACTTAATTACATGAATATTTCCTTCCTATGGGATTCCCTTCGTATCTCTCTATCTCTTCTGTTTTGTACTTGTTTTTTGGTCCTAGGTAGGCAACCAGGTATATGCCCAAATAGGACCCCATCCAGGGTCCTTTGGTTCAGAAGTATAAGAAACAAACCTATTCAACAGGATGACACACTCTTTTATTTTTTGTATGGCAATTAAAAGATCCAAGTGACATGGAGAAGAAATACCAGGTGAGGAAAATACGGTGCTAGTGGACTAGAGAGGGGTAATCACGGGATCATCAATCACTACAGTGTCCTTAGCAGTGGTTGCCTGGGTCTTCTTTACTATATGGGCCTTTCTATGATATCATGTTCACTAAACTAAGGTGTGGAAGAGGGTAGTCCTAGTTAATCACTATAGCTAAATCCGGACAATGATGCAACCCTTTTGGGATTTTCTTGAAAATAACTACCATTTTCAACAAAGATCACATGCCTAGACACAGTATTTCTTCTTTGAATATAGCACTTCTAGATACACTTTTCAAGTAAGAGAGTAACAAACACACTCCATTAAGCACGCATCCAACTTGTTCCTAGTTGCTTCATCAAGGAGTATCTAAAGACACACATATGAGACCAATTCGGTCATTTAGTTATTAATTATTCAATTGGACTATGTGCCAATAATAGGAGGGGACAATCTGTGTACAGGCTGACAATGAAAGAGTAAAACACAAAAAGGCCTTAACAAAGTGCATGAAAATCATCGGACTTTATATAGTTTCAAAGATAAGCCTTCACCCTGCAACATTGTTTTGTCGTGGTGTTGCAGCACAAGAAGTTTAAAGCATTTTCTTGCAAATACTGGTTCATGTATTTGTTCGCATACTCTATTTCACTATTGGTTCTAAAGATTTTAACTTTGGCATTGAACTGAGTGATGTCTTGCCCGAATGAATCAGTTGGTACTAGAAATGTTACAAAAACTGAACAAAAAGAGTAGGGAAAATTATAATATTTCAGAAGCTGACAGACTTCATGCAGAAAATAATATGTTCTGAAAGGAAACAGACGACAAGAGATTCCTGAGGACTGGACTTGATGGTTGCCCCAAATAAATATGTCAAAGATCACCTCTTTATTTCTGATACTAAAGTTGCTAGTGCCTTGCGATAGATGTAGGAACCACTGTCCTCATACCCCTCCCTAATCGTCTTCCTGGAACTCTGAAAGAAACAATGAGATGGAAAAAAGTTACACTGCAATTCGGATTTTTAGTAATGCCGCTGACAGAGAATATGTTACATTGAAACGAAGGAACATGGAGTAAGGCTTAGAGTAGGATCGAGATTCACGAAGCCCACACCCATAACGGATGCAAGAGAGTCATTCAACAAGGGAAACTACCTTGGAATCAACAAGGTTCTCTGAGTGAGGATAAATTAAGGGAGCTTACCAGGCTTACCAATCACACATTTGAAGGTGCAACAAGGAGGGATTGATGCTTACCTATTGCCTACGATACAGTTGCACATATAGAGGGTTTAACGATTTCCTTTCTCAGAAGGAGAGCAATGAGTTGTTGATCTTACCATCTGACGAGTTCCCTAAGGAGTATGCCACTTGGGGGGCAACAGGCTTGGCTTCGCTGTTTGGTCGTATTATTGGACATCCATGTAAAGCATGACACCTCATGACACCTATCCTTCATATGCCCCAATCAATTGCAATGCTCATATTTAGGTTGTACTCTGACTATGCTCATGTCCTTTCCTACATGCTATTTGAAAAACAACAATAAAGGCAAGACTAGGGAACTTCGAAACATCCCTCTTTTTTTTGTTACGCTTTTCTAAACAGCATTCATCAATGGTAATTTCTCGGCGAACAGTATGTGTATGGACCATGACATGATCATCATTAAAGCCAGCTAGGATTAAAAAATATGCCTCTTGTCAACTTGCCGTTTTCATTTCAGGATCGCAATCAAGCACTAACATGACAAAGGCTCATAAAGCTTGAGTTCCTCCATCATGCTTTTTGAGTATTCTGCCAAAAAATGCCCTCCTTGAAGCATAAGGCTATATCCTATGAAGCTAGTATGCCCGGGCAATATTGTCTCTTTGATAAAATTGCTTTTTGAAGTCTCCTGCATTTCTTTGGCCAAATCAAGGAAAAACAATCAGCTCTAATGGTTTTATCTATAGAACTTAGGATTATATGATGCCATCCATTCTTGCTTAGGGTCAAAAGGATACTGGCACTTGGATGTTCCATCCATGTGCATGATCTTGTCATTTCCCTTATCATTGCGATGAACTTGACTCATATAAAGGAGCTCTTGTCATTTAACTTGACACAAGCAATTGCAGGGCCATTGGATCCCTGAGGCTATATTTCTTTGATGAAACAACTTCTTAAAAGAAAATCTAATTAATGGAAGCCTACCCAAACAAGTTATTGCAGTCTTCTATAATCTCTGAACACTTAGGATTAGTCTTAAATCTTAATTATTTTTGGCAAAAGGTGCAAGTATTTGATCATTGCAAAACCCTATGGATCCCCCAAACTTCAAACTCAATATTTGAGAAAGATGGTTATAGTTGTTGATCACTGCAGTTGTTGGTCACTGCTCTATAGAATGCAAAGTTTGTGGGTCTACAACACTAGGAAAGAAGGGAAACAATGGCTGCAAGTAAGAGAATAAAAAACAAGAGAGAAAAAAGGAGAGAAGGCATGTTTAGAGTAAAAAATAGCACGCAAAGTGAGAGATATGGGTTATTCTAGGCAGCACCACTTCATGATGAACTTAGAATTTTCTATTCCAAAAATTTTGACCATAAAATGCCCTTATATGTTTAAAGATGATTGTTTGCTAGACTTTTGACTGTGAATAGTTCATATATTTTTGGAAGGGTAATTTTCTCATTCACGCACCCTCCGAATGTCATTTTCAATATTCCTTTGACTTTTTGAATTATGTTTAAATTTTTATTTTATTTCTTTTAATATGTATTGAATCATGTTTGAATTTTAAAAGCAATTTTAAAAGATGTAATTTTCTTAAAAATTTCAAACAAGTTATTGCCAATGCAATTTTTAGATTTGTAAGGGCATTTTGTGGTTAAAATTTTGGAGTAGGAAATTGTAAGTTCACTATTACAATGGTGTAGCTTAGAGCAACCCTTTATGTAAAACACATAATAAGTTACAAAGGACAATTTTGTCATATAGAAATTACAAAAGGACAAATCAGTCCCAAAGAATGACAAAACAGTACTAAAGAAAAAGAAATCCCACACGTCCTTAGAACTAAATATACAAAGATACACACTCTCAAACACTTCTATTTACCCCACTAAGGACGTTATACAATTTAGAGAGTCCTTGTGCAAATTTTATAAATGCTATAAACATAAGATATATGAAATAGTGATAAAACGGTAGTTGTTCCATTCCTTTTATCTCTATCTTGTTTCTCCTATTCAACATTGTTATGAGGGCCAGCACCAATTCAACCCTTTTTCATTAAATAATCTACTAAAATAACAGTATGAATATAAAAAAAAAAAATTGAAACCTTAGAAAATGCATACCATGTATCTCTATAGTAAATTAACTGACATTCCCATTAATGTGAGCATGTTTAGATCGGATCACTATAGTAAATTAACTTGCATTCCCATTACTGTGAGCCTGTTTAGATCGGACCACAGACAAGTCAAAGTTTCTGACCTCATAGCACATCCTGGCCTGTTCAAGTTTTCCCTGAAGAAGATAAAAGCCCCCAAGGTTGTGAAAAGCGAAACCTACACTGCATTAATCCATGGATGTCATATCCCTTGACCAGAAGAGAACCAGGACCTCTCCAACTCAGGAAATGGCATAAAATATTCAACATGCAGTCAGAAACATTCACTTACAAAGTTTGGTCCATATCTTGCCTAAGCTACTATTTTACTTTCCAATTTGCAAGTTAAATATAAAGAGATCCATGCTTGCCTTCAGGAATGCAATGATTCCTGAGCAGAAGTGCAAAACTTCTAATTACACTAAGAAAATTTGAAAATCCCAGATCTATTTTACCGTATATCGTCACACCCTAATGACTTGTCTAGAATGTCAATAGCCTCCAGATACAAGGGCTCGGCCTTCTCAAATTCCTTTCTTATCCTGTACAGCTCTGCCTGCAATAAGGAACAGGAGTAACATTAATTTCCTAATCATTGTTATAAACAAAACTCCAATTATCTAGCCTCTGTGTTACCAAGAACTAAGGATGAATCCAAATGGAATATGATTTCAACTGGCATAAAAACAATAAGCACAGGGCAATCCTTTGGAACTTTGAATATAAAAATATAATATGGTTATAAGAATCTAAGCATCATTTACAAAATCAAAATAAAGCCCACAATTACTTTGCAAGTTTCAAACAAGCATCACATAGAAAACCTATATGTAAGTTCCAAATTGTGATGCAAATCTCTTGTTTAAAAAGCTATCAATGCCAAAAAAATTAGATTCCTTTAACAACGCACATCTATAGTTAACCACTACTATGCAATAAGAACTAAAAGACCTAACGGAACAGGTCCCTGGCAAAATAAGGATTGTTGTACCATATACATTGCAAAGGAGCTTCATACCAGGTTGTTGCATGCAGATGCAACATGTGGATCCCTTTCCCCAAACCCATCTTTAGCTTCTTGCAATGCTAATATGAAATAGTGTTCTGCTTCATCCAGTTTCCCCTGAAACAAACATTCTAGTCATTCTTCAAGGAAAGTTAGTGCAGAAAAATTCAACTCATATGAGAATATATCTATCGCAAGAACAATGAATATTTGAATGCAACAAAGCAACAGGTACATGCTTGCAGAAAGAGTTCCCTCCCCTTATCCGTGAAAACCCTCCATTTGGATGTATGTTCATTAGATATAACCGAACTATCTTCAATTCTACGAAGATTAGATATGTAAGCTTCCCCTATCTCATTTGCTCCAGTGGCTTGTTCAGCAACAGAAATGTCCTCTGCATGAACATGACTAACATGCATCCCCAGCATTATCACTGCAAATACAGGTAGCAAAACATGAATTTCTTGTAGTGAAAATGGAATGCCTGCTGTAAACTACTGTTATGATGAGAAACAATTGAAACTACAAAAAATAGACAATTTGAACCCAATATCACCCATTCTAGTTTAAGAGAGCTTAAATGTGATCAGAACATTCAAGAGCAAAGAAAGTTTCTTGGAGAGGGTGGTCTCTTTGAGAGGATTCAAGGCATATCTCTATCACACTTTTGGAGTTCAGATGACCAAATTTGAAATAGAACGTGCTACAACATCTGAGTTCCAAGATGCATGAATTCAAAAAAGATATACAAGCCTCAAATCATCCAAAAGGGGCTTTTGATAAATCTGAAACTGATGAAGTATTCTTTACTTTTATTTTCAGCCATTTGGATTCTTGTCCCCTAATTTGTCAGCCATTTCCGATCTGATTCATGAGAAAAACCCGAATCATAGTTAGATTTCGGAAAGAGTAAGACAAGCACTTGAGAATAAGTATTCCATTTAAGAAGATTTCTAGGAATACGTCACGTGTGGTAGGTAAATGTCTGACTCAGTTTGGAACATGTCATTCAGCAGGCTTGTTGAGAATATGTCCTTAGTTCAAAAACCTTGTTTCATGAATGATTACGTTTCTGCTATTTTAAATTAAAAATAAGAAAATATAAAAAGGAGATCGATATCAAAGTTGCCCATTCGATAAAGAAGCAGCATATATACCAGCATGACCAGATAGTAGGATCCAAAGAGGAAGGTTCTTAGCATGCTTTCTCCAAGTGAGATGTCTGAAGCCGGATTCCAAATAGGACTTTCTACAATCTACAAATACACGAAAAAGTTAAGGGCCACAGAGTATCACATTCAGAGCTATAACATGAACAATTCAAGCATTTAATTTGAACATCTGGAATAACAGATCAACATGCTACCCAGAAAAACCTTCTCAAAAAAAAAAAAACATGCTACCCAGAAAACTCACCTCCATTAAACAAAAGGCTTAATGTTTTGAGCTTTAAAGGAAAAAAAAAAAAGAGGATAAATGTATCCAAACAAAATGCCAAAAACGGATTGCATCAATATACAAGAAAAAATATTGAAACAAGAAAGGTATCAATAGTCGTCAAAGAACAACATTCAACAAAAATTGGAATAAGAACTAGAAAAGAAGATAGAAATTACAAACTACAAACTAATCTAACTGCAAGTGAAGACATTAAAGACATTAAAGAATATCGTGATTGTGAGATCGCTTATCAGTGAGCACAATCACGGATGAAGAACGCAAATGCATCTGATAAACAAGGTGGTCTAATGCTCAAAGCCATGTCTTTAAAGACCCGAGTTTCTTGTGAAAGATATATTTTGATGACATGCATCTGTATTACGTGGATTCTTGTACAAGAGTTCCATACTTGTGTTAAAAGACATATCAACACATGTATGGGTACAGATTTGCCCGGATTCATCAAGATTCTTCATGGTCAAGAATCCTGGAAATGAGATTCTTGATTAACCTAGACACCACGAATCTGACATGTCTAGATTCTTCTCATGACGTATAAGATTCTTCTCCCATAATGTTTCGGATTCACCGGGATTGTTCATGGTCAAGAATCCCAGAAAGAAGATCCTTCATTAACCCAAACACAACGAATTTGACATGTTCGGATTCTTCTCATGACAAGTCGGATTCTTCTCCCCAGCAAATCCTCCAATGAAACCTATAAACATAAAGCAATACAAATCCCATACCAAGATATCAATTTTTTTGAAGAATAATATAACTATGAAATTAAGGAAATGTATAAAAATACCTATGAGAGATGACTTGTTTAACACTTTAACCATGTAGTTTGATTAAATCTCAAACTACCCATCAAAAGACATATGAACATGAGTTGGAATGGTAACAAATATTAAATAGTGAATCTCTCATGGATATTTTGATAAATTTCCCATGAAATTATTATCATTTTCTCTTCCTTTCTCTCTACTTGGTAATTTCTCAAAGCTCTCTCTCTCTCTCAACTTTTTGGAGAATAATAGAAACCCCAAAAGTGTCCAACTTAAGCTTCCACCACCTCTCTCTCTCACACAAAATTTTTGAAAAAGAACAAAAACTCCAAAAGTGAAATTCAAAAATAAAAACTTGCTGTTTTTGCTAGACATTCAAAAACATAATAATAAAAATACCTTGTTATGCTATGCATTCAATAACAAGAACCACATTTAATTTCCTTTTTTGCTGCAAATTCCAAAATGTAGTTTCTTTTCCTTTTTTTCTTTTTTTTCTTTTTTTTTTTTTGGCTTTTGCTGAACATTCAATGACAAAAATAGATATTTCTTTTGATGCTATGCAGCAACAACAAACATCACATTTATTTCCTATTTTTCCCTGAAGTAGAAAATAAGAACTTGTTGCAAATTCATCATCATCATCTACATGCTTTATATGTCAATGAAACCTACTTATTGAGACTCAAAGAATCTGACACCTTGTACTCATGTCTAACACCAACACCATACCTGTATCCATGCAAAAAAGACACATGAACCACAAAGGCACCTACAGTAGATAGGACATTGCGAACCTAAAGGGGCCATGGTGGCCAGCCATTCATGGGTACATGAATCCAAGCATGCAAGCACTCCCAAAGAGAGATGCAATAAGGAACTTTCTGATGTTCTATGCTCTTGTCTATGAGGGATAAAATCACCTACATGAGACATAGAGGATAGTGGTGGAAACAGATCTTAGAGAAGAGCCAAGTGAGGAAGTGCACAGCTTGAGGGCAATTTATCTAAAAGAAAATGGACAAAATGATTCGATATATTCAGCGAGCTGACATTGTTTCATTTATGATGGAGAAGCCTAATATTTGATAACAAAGAAAAATATAACAAATACCCAAATCACTAGATGGGTTCCAATTGATCATTTCCGTAAGCTTATTTTCAATGGCAGTTCCCTTGGGACCCAAGGGATTTAGGTCTGTTAGGCATTTTTTAGGGATGGTATTGGAGAGTTCACTTAACTTTCGGAGGAATACGAGCATGGGATGATTCTACTATCCTTAAATTGGAAAAGCTAACAAACTAGTCTCAGATTGATCCCTTAGGGCCAGCTTGGATGTCAAAGGAAAAAATATTCACAGCAAAAAAAATACAAGTTTTTTCCACCTCAATTGGAAAACATTCTCATTTTATTTTATTATGTTGGTAAACTGAAGTCTCTCTATGCACTTGTTGCGTATGCTATCTTTGCACAACTGCTTCTGCTATGAATCTTCCAAGGATTTAATAGGTGTTTGTGGCCTTCACAAAATTGCTCAGAGAAGAATGAGAAGAGGCTTGGAAAGTTGATTCACCAGAAGAATAACCAAGCCCTTGCTTGAACCTTGCAGCGCCCTCACCAAACTTGCTTAATGCCTCATATATGTCTTCGTAGAAATCTTCAAAGTGTTCTTGGAGTTTTTGGGGCTCCATGGCTGGTCGATTATGAAGACCAAACTTGCTTAATTCTCTGATACATGTTAGAGAGAAGTAGAGCGGGGCTTATGGTTGGTCGATTATGAAGACGAGAACATCGATCACCATGCTTGCAAGCTCCAATCTTGAAATAGAATGGGCAGTTAACCATGTCCTTCTCTGTACCAAATATTGAAGCCAAATGCCCATCCATTGATGGAAGGCCTAACTTGCAGAAAGCCTGAGTTGAAAAAGCCCTGAATTGTAGAGACCCTAAATAAAATTTCAAAAACCACTGGAGTCAAGAAGCCCAGATATGTAAAACCCTGATGATGCAGAGTCCCAAGGTTTCTGATTCCCGCCATGAAAACCCTAAATTCCAGAGACCCTGAATGAAAGCAGTATTATTGATGAAATTCCGATAACCCCAACTTGCATTTATCAGGTGTGGAAAGAAACCATGAATTGCAGAGGCCTGACATGCACTTTCTAGACCCGAAACCCTAACTTTCGGAAAGCTCAAATTTCTTCTTTAGAGTGTCTAGTGTTCTCTCTCTAGATCCTCCTCCTCCTCCTCCTCTCTCTCTCTCTCTCCTCTCCTCTCTCTCTCTCTCTCT
>NW_006495044.1:1658039-1719285 GCF_000471905.2 Amborella trichopoda | reverse complement strand
ACGTTACTTTACTTCGTTACGTCGTCGTCTCGTCTCTCTCTACTCTCCTCCTCCTCCTCCTCCTCCTCCTCTCTCTCTCCTCTCTCCTCTCTCTCTCTCATACTCTTCTTCTTCTTGATGAAGTTGTTGGGTGTGGCGAGAATGGAGAGATCGAGGGCCATGGCCATGGCCATTAGGTGTAGAGAGAGGAGGGTTTCGTAGAGGAAGTTTGGGGTGATGGGAGAGAGGATCTGCAAAATAATTTGTGATCCGCTAGACAGAGGAAGAAGGAGACGAGGGAAAAGCAGAGAGGAGAGGGAGAGCATGAGGGTTAGAGAGAGAGAGAGAGAGGTGTGTGAAACGCGACTCAAGCCAAAAATATGCAATCTAACTTGAACTTTTTTGGATGGCAATTTTTGCCTTGGTATGGGGATTTTTTTTTCGTCCAATCTAAAAATCTGGCAAAAGTGTGCAGTTGTCCAAACGGTCAAAATCCGTTTCAAAAGATTTTTGGATTGCAATCCAAAAATATTCCAATTTTAGGTATATCCAAACTAGCCCTTAATTTTCCATGGCCGACCATGTAATGAAATGAGAGTTACTTAGCATATCAGGTGGTCGTACCTAAGAATTTTGTGCCCAACGGAATATTTCACATGTCATGGAGGAAATCCTTCACCTCTCTCTTTTGGCCGTAGTTATCATTTCCCATATTCACATATTTGTTATAGTAGAAGTGGACTCTCTATCTGGTTAGTTGTGGTTAGACGAATATCATTGCAACTTGGAAGACCTCCTTCACTGGCTTTTGTGTGTGTGGTTCCATTTTCTTGTAACTATTAGCACAACTTGATATATGTTTTATTACTGTTATCAGCCACAGCATCATTGACCATCAAAAATAAAGTTTTCATTGATTCTAGTATTAAAGACTAAAGAAATTTGGATAGGCTAGCAGCTTTACTCATAGGGCTAAATGGACCTCAAGGTAGGATGGTCAACACACACAGAATCTGGAGCAATGTATATAGAACAAATGAAACTAGACTTGAAGTGAAGTTCAAAGTACTCATTACTTAATAATTTTTATTGCTCATAGTTATAGATTACCAATGAGTTATGAGCCCAAATATAATGTGCTCTTAAAACCTCTATAGAGGGCAACCCCAACTAGAGCACATACCCCAACGTTTCATTTTGAATCATTGATGTATCTTATAAATCACAGGGCATTCATATTACATCCTTGCAATGCTGAGATCGTGGTGGTAGCACACCCCATATCTCAATTGCACATTGTGGCTTCCATTCCCATTGACAGCTTCAAAAACCACTAACTACTTAAAAAACAGGTAGGGGCCTGTCATCCCCACTGAATTACCCCAAAAAAAAAAAAAAATTTATATTTATCCATCAAGCCCTGTGACGAAACTCTTCCCAAGGACACTCCTTTCCAGATAAGTAGGTGCATCCATTCGTTGAGTGTAGTGCCGATTTACTTTGCATTCATGAAACTTATACCTATTTGCTGAACTCTTAGAGAGAGAACCACAAGAGAACATGCAGCTTGTTAGGCATGGAAAAAGTTATTCCATAAAAACTGAGCTAATGTGAACTTCTCTAAATAGATTACAAATGTACATGATACGCACCCAAAACTTCAAACAAATTCCAGTATCTAAAAAAAAGGGGCTCTGATCTTGATCCATAACTCAAACAATCAGATTCAAATACCTCAAGGCTGCATAGATAAGAACTCCTCAACCTAATGATCCCATGTGACAATGGATATCAAAGTCAGCAAAAGCTCATGCATACATCATCCTAATAAATTACAAATGCTTAAAACCAGATGGAGGATAACAAAAATGGAAATCAGGCAACCTAGATATTGTCATTCTGATGAGAAGAGTAGATACAATTGGAAGCCCAAATATCTCACAATTACAATCAAATATAACGCATAGAATATATACAAGCAGCAGAAACAAATTGCATGGTCTTGCGCATCTCCCTTGGAATCTGTTCACACAAAAAATTTCAGATTTCCTCATTTTACCCCAATTTTAGTCGAGTTTAACTCAAATATATACCAGATTGATATATTACATAACTTCTAGAGCCGCATTTCTCCATATAAAAAAATCCATAGAACAAGTACGCACGACCTAATCGATCAGAAGTGAAAACTATCGACCATTGACACAAAATTTCAACATTAAATTCTCAATTTCTCCCATCATAATGTAGAAGATAACTTACAGGCGGGTGAAATGCATAAAGCGGGAGACGTTCCTAAGCAAGTTTGAAAAGGTTTGAATGAGCTCCTTCGAAGGATTGCACGTTGAAGAAGCGTTTTCATGAACATGGCTCTGAAGTGTTTCAATACGCAGAAAAAAAAAAGGAAAAGAAAACCCTGGAATTCAATGGAAGGGTGGAGTGAGATGCTCTTTGCGATGAGTTAAGGCGGGAAGGAAACGGAGTGCTGCCACTTTGAAGACGCGAAGATTTGCCAACACTGAAGTACGATAACTACCGAAGGGCACCTGCTCCGCACGTGTTTTGATGTACGATTTAGAAAAAATTAATTAAAAAAGTTGTTGTCAAAAGGAAAATTATGTAAATAATCTGATATAGTTTCCATTATTATCAAAATACCAAATAGTTTATTTTATATTTGTATGTCTGGTTTTTCACTTCATAACGAAAATTTAAAAAAAAATATTGTTTTACTTTCTTTGGTTTTTGAAAAACCGAAATAGGCCTTATTTCGATTGTTGAAATACTGAAAATAACCCTAATAGTTTAAAACTTTGTTCACTTTGCTATCTGGATCTCACGCTCTCTGTGGGAAAACCTCTCGAAGCTATTGTTGTGTATGTCACTCAAAAAAGCTCTCTCCTAAAAAACCTAACCTTTGAATATATTACAAGCTCAGGATTTTTACGGCATTTCTCGAATTTTGAAGGCTTTTTCACGGATTTCTGATCTATAGTGAAGGTATACAACGATTTATGGATCGATTTTAAAATTTTAGATTGCATAATATTTTGATTTAAGGTTTCACACTCGAGTATATAATGACCATTTAGAGTTTATTTGACGGATTCCACAGTTATATAAGCATGAAAATATATTTCCGTGATATTTGGGGTTTTTAAGAACGAGAAATTTGGGTTTTTTAGAACTAGAAATTTATATACCCGATTGAGTTAATTATACTTTTTGGCTGAACATTTTAGTGTATGTGAGGAAATTTACATAACTGTGATTGATCATATCTGTGAGGTAATGCATTTGCATATATAGTTGATGTGTTGCTTTGTTTTGAATGTTGTGCAGATTTTTCATTATATTGTATTGTGTGTTAACTTTAATACTCTTAGATAGTTTTAAGTACATATTTATGATAGATATATTGATATCTTAGGAAATGGTTGATTTTTCTTATCGATAGATTGAATAGCTTAAAAATGAAAATTTGTATATGCTTTGTGATGCATGTATTAAACATTTTGCAAATGCTTGTGGTTTTAGGAGTACATAGGAAATAAATAACTTTATGCTTCAATATTTTGGATAGAATAATTCGTGACTAGATTTATTTGAGAGCTCATTTCATATGTAAATTTGTGATCACTTATTTGGAGGTTTAATCAGTGACTTAGCATTGTTTCATTGATTGTATATGTAAATGTGTGATGAGTTATTGGCATCTCGATATTCATTCCTTTGTATTATCATGTTCTTTTTATAGATTAGTGTTTGTTATTATAATGGTTAGTGGTAAAGAGATGAAAATGATGATAAGCCAAGTATGGGACTTTTATTAGAACCTATAGGTCAAGTTGAAAAGCTTTATAACACTAGGTTATTGTCTAAAACTGACCATCTTTTCTGTTTAATAATAGCATGTCATTATTGTGTATCATTTATTCAGTTAAGTTTTGCATATGTAACCTTATGATTAACATGATTACGGTATGGGGTTTCAATGAATATGAATCGTGTCCATCCATACGGGGGATATCAATGAGGTCCTCAGGACCCTAGTTTGCTACAACTGCATCCAGAACATTCATCCTATTACATTTGGGAATGATGTGTATATCCATATATTCATTTGCTCTTTCCATTAGTTAATTATTTTTTAATAAATTGTGGAATATTTAAACATCATACGGGAAGTACATGTATATGTATTGTGACCTATATGTTGTCTATTTGTTGTATTATAGGCAAAACAAGAAATAATAATCGATAAAAAAAAATTTTAATTAAACGATTGGTATCTAACCAATGAGTAAGTTCAATTAGTGAATGCGTCTGGGTTGGGTGCTTTATCTACTATCCGCTCGGGTCGAATAGATCATCCCTTATTCATAGCCAGTGCAAAGAGGTAGCGCTCTGAGACCAATTCTTTTCACTATAACATTCAAATTTGTGAAATGACACCTACACTATTTGATGCTTACGAGATATTGGGACTAGTTGTGGATAGCAACCCTGTTACATGTCGTCCAATTAGTGACCTCTTAGAGTTTATAGAAAACAATTTGGGTGAAGTCCCTACTGGAGGCAACTTGGCAATCATCAAGCATTCATGGTTGAAGGTCAAATTTCATGAATTGTGACCTGGTTTTTCAATATACCCGAGCCTACAGGCTCTTCCTCATAAGTGTCATTATTTTCTCAGATCCATCGCAGGTAAATGTGCCAACAATGTATTAACACTTCTTTAAGGATATTGAGGAAGCCAATAGATATGCTTGGGGGTGTTGCTGCTCTTGTATATCTATATCGTTCCCTCAGAAAGGCTTGTACTTTCAAGCAAAGACATTTTAGTGGTTCGGCCACTCTTATATAGGTAAATTATATTTTGTATCTGACATAAACATAATAGTTTAGACTACTTTCCAAAAATAATTAGTTCTTATCATATTTTGATATAATGCAGTGCTGGTCTTATGAGCATATTATGCATATGAGGCCCATACCACATAAAATCTCTCCAAATATGCCTAGAGTAAAAAGATGGGAGCCACCAAATAATTATTATGGTAATCCACATAACCTGATACCACCCATTTGACAAAATTCGATAACCTCAACCTAATGCGATTAGTGTTAACTTTGATATTACAAGATTTATTATAGATTGATTTTGATTGTTTTTAAGTATTTGTAGTTGTTTGTTGACTGAATGTCATATGTGTGATTTCATATCATATGACATATAATATGGAATCCTTATTTCAAGCTTAATGATGTCATTTCAGATGATAGACGGCAGACATTTGAAACCGTAATGTGCATAACAACCCTAATATTTGACTATATTACCAAGTCATATATGTTGAATCATGTGTGCCGGCAGTTTGGAGTTAAACAAAGTATTCCAAGGAATCACATCTATGTTGGTAAGAGGTCTCGACATAAGCACGTGATGCCAGGCATTGAAGTGGATACTGACAATAGGTTGCCCTCAGAGGAGTAGAAAGTATGTTACTACCGAGTGACTCATCAGATAATCCATAATGTTGCTAACCCACCAAAAGACATAATGCAACATGTTAACCAGGAAGAAGAAGATGTGGTTCCTGCACATGAACCACAATATATAATGAGACTTTGAGGTTATGAGGAGTAGTTGGTTTGTTTATACTATCATTAAATTTATTTTAATTTTGTACTTACCTATTAGTTCCATAAAATTGTTTTAATATTATATTTACCTATCTTGTTTTTGCAGGTCAGTGCAGCTCAAGCTAGTACAGTCATGTTAGTAGAGGCACTTGCACTTAGACATAAGTGGTATCCTAAAGTTTACAATTGTGTCAACAACATGCTTGAAATGTTGTCTAAGCTTATGCATGTGGACTTTGATGAAATAGAAGCCATGATGGAACATGTACAACGTCTAGTTAATGATGAAGCGACGCATGACAAGCCCATAAGTGGTGTAGTGGGTGAAAGTAGTCATGCTTCAGAAGACATGACCAAGTCCTCACAACCAGTGATTGAGGAGCCCAGAAGGCATAATAACAGTAAGAATCAGTGTCAACCCAATCGAAGGCGATGACTTCTAATATTGCGTGTATTGAGTATTTTATACAGTTTTGTACTCAATATTAGGAAATGAAATTTGGGCAATATTTTAGTGTTTTAAGTTTGAGTATTGATCGGGGCCTAATTTTCTCTGGTTCCCTCGCGCGGGGGGAAAGGGGAGAATATCCTCTCTCAAACAACCGCCAAAGGTTCACTCGCATGGCGCGTCGGGTAACGCGGGTGCGCTAGCTTTCTAGAGTGCGGATAGACTACCAACAAAGAGAGAGATTTTATGACGGGGGAGGGTTGATTCGCTTACCTCTTCATTGGGGGTTCGTGGGACACGTTCGGGCGGATCACCCTCTTAGATCAGTTATGAAAGCCCTTCGCCTGTTCGCTAGTGCAGTTTGATCAGGGACTCTCTTCTCTCCTCTCAAGTCTATGTTCCGATGGATAACTTGATTCTTCGTTCTGGGGTTGGCTTTCTTTTTTTATCGATCAAACAAGTGAGTGGGGAACTTCGTCGTCCTTATCAGACTGTCAAAGCGAGGGAGAGAGATTAGACGTGGATGCGCGTCGGTTTGAACCCTTTTCGATTTGCTCGGGTCCACGCAGTCTTGGACGTGCGTGGGATTACGTGTGTGGGAGAAGAAGAGAGAAAGTTTTGGAAGCGATAAGCATCTTCAAGAAGAGGAAAGTGCATACCCGCGCGGTCGGGGGTATTTTTCTCTCTTGCAAAAGTTTTCTCTCTCCTCTCCTTGGGGCGTTAGGGTTAAAAAAAAAGACAAGCAGAATCAAGCGCAATGTCTCTTCTTTATTGAAATGTAGTCCCCGTTTAACAATTGACTTAAGCCTATTTATATAGAGTTTTCCACAAACAGGGGTGGATACTCAAAAACTAAGCCTAAATACAATTAAAAGTAATTAAAATAAATTCCCGAAATTGGGAACAATGACCAAAATGTCCTTTAAGTTCTTTTGCACGAATGACAGACTCATCCTTTCCTGATAAGCCTGTCGCCATCATCAAACTTTGAGAGTTCTTCCCTGGAAATTGCAGCGTGAGTTTGATTGATCTTTTGTTTTATTATTGTCGTTTGTTTTCTTGTGATCGTTTTGATGTGTTTTGATCATGTTGCGGCAATCTCCTTCATGCGTAGAGGTACTCGATTAATGTTTATGAACTCTTGGTCTCTGTGGTGTTTCTGAGACGATTGCGAACCCGGAGAACGTTTTCTTCGAGTGTTTTTTGCAAGAGATATTAATTTGTTTTACATTGTTCTTGGACTTTTGGTGGATCATCGAAAAATGGATTTCCGGCGATGGGGATTTTCTTGCTTTTATTGTTGTGACCTTAGGTTTCATGCCTTTCTCTTTTTTTTTATTTGAATGCTACTTGTTGTGTTCGATCAGGGTTCTCTTCCTGGAAGTGTTCTCTTCTCGGTACCTGCTTTCACGTAACCGAGTTTTCTTCCACAAAGGGCTAAGACGTCGTTTCGAATATTCCGGCGTGCATGGGCTCAAGCTTCTGTCTTTCGTGGAGGAGGCTTGTCTTTCGCGCTTGTTCGTCAGAGGGAAGGATTTCGTCGAAGCTGTTTTTGTGAGTGTCTGAGGCTTTGGGCTACTCTTTTGCTGCAAGGAATAAGCTGCAAGCTCGTCGAGGGGTGGCCGAAGGATCACCATGGCCATTGACTGGTTTGGTGAGGCCGTACAACGGAAGGCGTGCCTCTGCCCTACTTCGCGATGGTCCAGGCTTAGGGCTGATGGGTCAGTTCGTTTGAGCCTAGGCCTGCTTCCTTTTTCTTTGGAGGATGACGATGGTCGTTTGGCATGCCTATCCAGCTCCTATACATACGATGGCGGGGATAAGGCTTTTGACTCCTTGTTCGTGTAGGCATATTTTCCTTGGTCATCTTTATTCGAGGCTTATTCCTTCTACGGTTACTGTTTTCCGCGCGGCTATATCTTGTGTGACGCGATGACCGGGCTATAGCCGGCTCTCTTCCTTTATTTGATTGAAGGACTGAGGTGCATCAAAAATGACGTATGACATGTATATGTATTAATTTTTGTTTATTTTTTTATTTAGGCCTTTGTTTGATATCTATGGAATAGTGGTTGTTAAGGTCTTGGAGGGAGTAATGCAACTTGGTCCTTAATTTCCAAACTTTGGGTATTACTTTTAGTTTTTGCCTGTATTTTCTTATGGGATTTTCGATTGGAAATGCCCCCCAGATTTAAAGGTTACGGGTTTATAGTTGAACATAATCTCTATTCAGTGCCACAAAACTCAATCCAAAAAACTTTTCAAATATTAACGAAGTCTATTCTTTGTATTAGTAGCTTTTTTTGTTTCCCTTATCGTTTGTGAATATGTTTTAATTTTTTAGTTGTATTTGAATCAATGGTACATTCTGTTACTGCTTAAAGATATAGGCGATCAAATAAACTTGACCGTCTCTTACTTTTCAAAAATATTATGAAATGATGGCTCGTTTTCTTGGAAATGTTATTAGATCTTCAATTCTTGATCTTTCTTGTGATCTTAGTGATGACTTGTGGTTTGGTGCTCCTTATTTCTTCCAACCATGGCTTCTTCAGATCTTATTGCTAACTTACATGGTTCATTCTCTTTCTTGCTCTCATCATTCACATTTTTTTAGTTTTATCATGAGAGATATTTTGTTTAGGGATTCAATCATGTGATAAAAAGTTAATTGGAATGCATTGGTCGCTCGTTACGGGCTTAATGGATTTATTGACGGAAGCTTAACCTTCAAATTGTGAGTTAAAATAAATAAAAAAATAATTTTTCCAGTTGTTGAACAACCGAAAATTCAAAATTTTTGGCTTTTCAACAACTGAAAAGGCAGGATTTTTGGTTATTCAACAACTGAAATCAGATTATCAAAATCAGTAAGCATATGGAATTTGAAAATGTGTTTTGGGATATTGAAGAATCGAAAATTTGGCATTTTCTGTTTTTCAACAACCAAAAATGTAGGATTTCCGATTGTTCAACAACCAAAAACACAACTTCAATTCCAAAAGGTTACTGAAATTTTAAACGAGGTTTTCTATTGTTCAACAACCGAAAACACAACTTCAAATTCATAAGGTTACTGGAATTTTAAACAAGGTTTTCTGTTGTTGAACAACCAAAAATGCTTAATTTTTTATTGTTGAAAAACTGAAAATTATGTTAGGCGGGACTAGATCTACCTCGCTTGGGCTCCCTTGGGGACCTGGTTCGATTGACCCCGTCTCAAATAACTGTCTGACCTCACGAGCGCGTGTGTGACTCGTGTGTCACGTGCAGATAGATATGTCCAACTATAAGAGGATTTTAAGGTGATGAAGAGATTGACTTGAGCACCTACCTCACCGCAGTTTGAGTTCATGGGATAAGCCTGGGCTATTGCCCTCTTAGATCAATAAACAAAAGCCCTTCGGCTGTCCAGCAACGCGGTTTGAGTTCGACCCCCTCTTTAAACTGAACACCTCACCTCAATTCTTATGAAAAGCTACTAATGAAATCCAAATATAATATATTCCTCTTTGATGTGCTTCTTATTAATAAATGACTGTAGTTTTGGGATAGAGAAGAAATAAGAAAACAAGAATGAGTTGGTGAAAACTAGGTTTTTAAAACTAAGAAGAAGATAAGTGAAGAGACAACCCAAAGAAAATTAGGCAGCCTCCCGGTGTAACCTCTCCTGAGACGTATTATAGGAAACAAGAAAAAGCACCAGGCTTGAAGTCTTGGTACCTGGAGAATTTGGAAAGTGGAGTTACAGGACTGAGCCTATAATTATGTCACTAAATCAAATAGCTCCCTAAAAGTGATCAAGAGCTAAAAGAAAGTGAAAGAGAGAGAGAGAGAGAGATGAAAGCCTCTGACAACCCGAGCATTGTGTGACTCGGTGGTTAGAGTAGTGGAAGGGGTAGAACTCTAAATAAAGTTAACTTAGGACGACCCCAACCTGAGTGACCGAGTGTAAGAGAATCGGTGTCTCTTATGACCTGACTTCACCGTATGAGCTTATGGTTAGAGTGGCAATTCGAGAGTTAGAACCCTAAGGCACTATCTCATGACGACCCCGAATGGAGTGCTCAAGAGGTGAAAGAAGTGATAAGTAAAGAGATAAATAAAAGAATGGTGAAGTAAAATAAATGAAAAGTTGAAATATGATTTAGAGAGAGAAGAGAGTGGAAGAAGGGTTAATGGGGTCATGGGGTGATGAACCTACCTAAGGTACGGGTCTGAGCTCACAATGGGCGGATATGGTGTGAGAGATAAGAGAGACGGATAGGATGTATAGGTGTGAGAGGGACGGATAGGGGTATAAGTGAGAGAGGGGTGGATAGAGAGTATATGTGAGAGAGGGGCGGATGGGGTTCTAGTTGAGAGAGGGGTAGATAGGTATAGGGTGAGAAAGGGGCTGATAGAGTGTATAGGGAGAGAGACGGATAGAGGTATAGGGTGGGAGAGGGGAGGATAGGGCATAGGGTGTGAGAGGGGTGGATAGATATATAGGGCAAGAGAGGGGCGGATAGGAGTATAGGGCGTGGGAGTGGCGAATGGAGATATAGGGCGAGAGAGGGGGGATAAGGGTATAGGGCGTGAGAGGGGCGGATAGATAGAGGTATAGGGCGAGAGAGGGGGGATAGGGGTATAGGGCGTGAGAGGGGTGGATAGATAGAGGTATAGGGCGAGAGAGGGTGAGAGAGAAAAGAGAAAAAAAAAGAGTAGAGTGGACCTGCCTAAGGCACGGATCCGTCACTTTGACGAGAGGCAAAAAGAGAGTAAGAGAGAGAAAGGAGTCAGGCCCACCCTAAGAGGCCTCGACGAGAGAGAGAGAGAAGAAGAAGAAGAGGGTGGGTCTCGAACCCCCTGGGTCCGAGTGGAGGAGGAGAGAGAAGAAAAAGAGACGGAGGAGAGAGAGAGAGAGAGAAGTGAGAGAGAGTGGACCTAAAATGGGCTTGAACCTAGGTGCACCTTCATCTGTCCCTTTGCATACACATGCGAGAAAGAATAATCTAAGTCTTGGGTTAAGGTTAGGGTCTTAGGTCTAGATGTATAGCTTAGGTGGGTTGGGTTAAGGTATGGTGTATAGAAATTAGGGTGTGCAAGATTAGGTGAGGTGTATAATAATTAAGGTGTATAGGATACTATGGTATATGGGATATTATGGTGTATGGTGTAAGGTAGGGTGTAGGCTAACTAAGGTAGGGTGTAAGGTGTATAGAGAGGGTTGGAAGCTAGGGGTCTCAAGTGTATGGAAACTAGGAGTTCTAGGGACTATGGGATTGGGAGTTAGGAATCCTAAGGGAATTGGAATTTTGGGGTTATAGGGAGTGAATGGTTCCTAGGGTATTTTCTCTCTCTAGAAAATGTTTATCTCTCCTCACATCTTGAGCCTTGAACTTGAAAGTAAAGCAAAAAAGAACAAGTCTAAGCCTTAGAATTCTCAAGCCTTTCTCAATAATTTTGAACACTTTCAAGAGAGATCAAGAGAGCCATTACATATGACTTAAGTTTCTTACATAAAGCAACCACAAAACACAGGTGGATGCTAAAAAAACAACCAAAATTATCAAAAAAATACACGTTTTATGAATTAAAATAGCAATCCCGTTTTTTGACCAAATGACCAAAATACCCCAAAGCACTTTGCAACAGATGACAAAACCATCCTTCTATGAGGGCCTCTTGTCATTGCTAGGCCTCGGGAGCTTTTTCGAATTCGGGAGATCAAATGTTGTAGAATCAATGCTTGAACTATTGCGCATGTTTTGATACCATTTGATCATCTTGAAACAGATTTTAAGGAAGAACCCAAAATCCGGCCAACTTTGTGATTCTTCGACCACCAATTCAGCATGATCTATGATGTTCCAAGTCTTCATTTTGATCACAAATAGAAGATGATACTATCACAGTCATTTTACAACAAATTTTGTCCATTTCGGTCTCTGTTTAAGCATGTTCCAATTTTGGGAAGTGGGAAAATGAGATTTCAGCAACCGAAAAAGTACACCATTTCGACCTCAAAACTCGTGTCATCCAGCCTCCAATTATTCATAAAAATTATATCAAACTCTAGCTCTTCGAAGCACAATCACAATGGATCCATACTTGTGATGATCCGACATCGGGATCTTGAGCTATGGCCTCTTAAACAATTAGATGTTCTTCTTTTTAAAATCTGAATCTTCATGTTTCAAGCCCATCTTCTAACTAGAAAGTTTCTAGTTTTGAGCCACGCGTACGTGTGCCATAAGTCAAAACGAATGTATCATCGAGATCTAGTTCATATCCAAATTTGAGCTTAATTGGACTCAAAATGAGTAAGTTATGAGCATTTGAAAATCATATCGAAATGAGAAAACACAGTTTCCATTATAAAAACTGATTCACCAATGCTGCACCACAATAGTGTAAAACCCACAATTTTATGGTAAGTTCGGCCCATAATGGTTCCGGATGGTCCGATTGAGCCGAAATTTGATACCTGGGAGTTTTTCAATGTTTCAGGTCCAATGTTAGTGGTCTGATATTGTTTTGAGACCCAAAAAATAGGGTTATAGTTATAGAGTTTATTTTCAACATGATAGGAACTAGATTTGAAAACTACGTTTCATCCTAATCATATCAAAACTTGTCAGAATGCGACGGAACTTTACGAGTGTCCTTAGGGTATCCAAAACTACCATCTCATGCAATTTGAGGCCATTTTGATACTTCTTTAAAGGTCGCCCAATATTAGGTTTATTGCTACAATGTTCCTGTGGTCTGGCGGCGTCTTGGGCACCGGTGGGACCAGGTTACTACCGTCTCTCTCCTTATTCACCTCGAGGATACAAGTACATCAAAAATATCATATAAAATGTATGTTTTCGTTTGTTGAACAACCGAAAATGCTTAATTTTTTAGAAGGTTACTGGAATTTTAAACGGGGTTTTCGGTTGTTGAACAACAAAAAATGCTTAATTTTTTGTTGTTGAAAAACCGAAAATTAAGCATTTTCGGTTGTTCAACAATCGAAAACACAACTTCAATTTTAGAAGGTTACTAGAATTTTAAATGAGGTTTTTGTTGAAAAATAGAAAATTCCGCCTTAATTTTTGGTTTTTTATTTTCCGTTGTTCAACAACCGAAAATATAACTTCCAATTCCAAAAGTTTACTAGATTTTGAACATCTATTTTTGGTTTTTCAACAACCGAAAATCCTTTGTTTTCGGTTGTACGAAAACCAAAAAATTAGAATTTTTGGTTGTTGAACAACCAAATATTAAATTTTTTCTATTATTTAACAACTCACCATAAGAAGAGCAGTTTGTTTGAAGTCATTGCCTTTGATTGTTTAATATTTGGAAGAGTATAGAATGAAACCATAGAATGAAACCATTTACCTTTCGTACAAGGTGGGCACATTAATGTTTGGTGGTGAAAATGGGTAGCTGCAATTATTCCATTGACTAAGCTCAAACTTCAAAAGAAATTTTATCGAACTCTGTGGCACATTCAAGCTATCAAATTTCATATCGGATGGTTGTAAGTAAATGTGACCACCTTGTATCAAAGGTAAATGGTCTCATTATATATAATCCCTTAATATTATTACCCACATGTAACCCAAATGATAATAAATTTTGAAATTGACCATTTCTTTAGGGCTTGTTTGATATTAAGGTTTATTGCCTACATTTGGAAGGGCATCTCAACTATATTTAGTGCCAAAGTATGATCTCCACCTATTTTAACAAATATGTCAGGTTTTTTGTTACATGTAATGATGCGTACATAATACCAAGTACAAAAACACATGATTGATAACGTAGAATTCAAGATCTTCATTAATTCATTAAAATGATAATTCGATACAAAATGGAAATTTCATTCCCTAATGACCCATCCATTCTCTGCAAGTCCTTCTATTATGACCCACAGTGTCGCATCGCTTGCACTTCAAAGCCCTGGTGGTGCAGTGTTCAATCTCGGATATTTTTTGTTGTTGTATTTTGGGCCTATTGAGAACGTGTGCTTTCCTTAGTGGCAACACTGTCTGGTTGAACATACCAAGTCAACTCAATATCATATGGGACAGACCCAAATGGAGTTTGGTAGACCACCCTTTTTAAGTATTCCACTGTGAAATACTGACGGCTCTAGGCAGTGGGATCCATGTGCATATGGTTAATAGTAGAAATGACATGACTACACGATATACAATAGATTTTCCATTTCCTATAGCTGCATGTCCAATTAGTTAAATCGACAACATACTTCTTCCCAAGATAGTGGATCTCAAACTGCGTATTCATGGCGGATATAATTGTGTGTAAAATCTTGCCTTCATCTTTTGCAAGTAGAGTAATTACTGGGCTTTCGGTACTAGCGCACCGCTCAAACAACTATCTAAGTCCCTCTTCTCTTCAAACCTGGTCATCAATTGTACCCTTAATTTTTCACACATTACAAAGATTGGCTTCTCCTGAGCAGATAAAATCCATGGATTGAATGACTTGGCTATGTTAAAGGTAAGATGATTGTGTCTGGCATCTCAAAAATAGGCATTTGCCCAAGATTTGGGAGGGATATTCTTATTCCGCTCATATTCTTTTGAGTAGACACATTGTATATCAAACATTATTTTGTCAAACGCACCAATGGTCTTTTTGTGGGGAGCCTTTCAAAATCAACAATACTTCGATATTTGCTAACTTCTTCATAAAGCTCTTGATGTTTTCTCCCATGTGTTATATGCATAATGCTAAAAAACATGTGAGAAAGCATTTTTCTATTGCTTTTGGCTGGCTTTTCAATCGATTTGATACATAAGTATGTCGTACTACAAACTCATAAGCATCGTACTTGCCATGTGCATCCCTCTACTTACAACTTGCTCACATCCGCCCCCCTTCGCTTTTGTCAAACTTCAAAATAAAATTATTGTGGACATCAAAATCAACTAGATGATGTTGACATTCATTAATATTTTCGAAAAATTGGTCAATTTGAAATTGAACATCATTACCAACTACTCTACATGGGCTCTCAATCAGTTCAATATCCACCATAACATGCTCTGGTACAAGCTCAGGCTCGGGCACCACTTGAATATTCTCATCTTGATCAAGTAAATGAGCATTACGTTAAGTGTTGACAAAAGATAGAGTGTAAGATGGAGCAACAGTTTGTGCACATAGAAGATTAAAATAATACAAATTAGAGATGAAAATGTAATTTATAGATATACATACTTCTTGCAGATGGGCCATCACCAACAAGTTATGCTGTTTGGAATTCTATAGATCTCCGCTCTCGCTCTATTTGCAGATGCAATGTATACAACAATACTCGTAGATTTCATTCCCTATATAAAAGATACATCTATATTATAACTTACATCAATCAATTCAACGCCACTAGATAGACTTGTGTTGTGGTATATAATAGTCAATTTGTTTGTAGGATATATTTAACTAATTTAGGTTTCATAAAATGTGAGTTTTACATAATAGATCAAAATAGTGTACTACTAAAAAAGTTGATTATTCAATAAACAAAAAACCACAAATATTAATACAAACACAAAATAAATAACAAATATTAATACAAACACAAAATAAATAACAAATATTAATACAAATAAACAAGTTGAACAATATTTACCGAAAACAACCTACTATATATATCAACATAATATGCCACTAAATGAACCGATTGTTCACTAAACTACCCAAAATAATAAATATTAATGCAAACCCAAAATAAGCAACAAGTAAATATACAAATAAGCAACTTTAACAATATTTACCCCAAAAAAATCTAATTCAACAATACGCAACAGATAGTAATACAAAAATAAAATATTGTATCTATTGGGACAAAATTAATCAACATAAGGCAAGAGTAAGAAAGGTACCAATCGCGACGACACTGAGAGTAAATATCTTAAAGTTTGTGGGATACTGTATTGGGGGATAGAAAAGTTCGTAGGATACTGTATGGGGAGACATAATTTTTTTGAAACCCTAAAATATCAAGAAAAATGCTCCTATATGCTTGTTTGATGGGGTTAAATTGGATTTTTTCACACAAGAAAATTTCGGTTTTTGAAAAACCTAAACTGAAAAGATTTTGGTTTTTGAAAAATTGAAACTAAAAAAATCTCAGTTTTTGAAAAACCAAAAGTTTTAGAATTTCTATTTTTCAAAAAACCGAAAAAAGGTAAAACTGTCTTTTAAAAAAATTCAGTATGTAGTGAAAAAATGGACATGTCAGTAATAATGGAAACTATTTAGTGGTTTGGTAATAACGAAAACTATAACGGATATTTACATAATTTTCCCATTTAGGAATTTTAGCTACTTTTTTTTTATATCAAATATGTCTAATATGTTTTAGGGAAAATTACGTAAATATCTATTTTATTTTCTGTTATTACAAATATACCTAAAACTTTTCATTATGACTCATATGTCCGTTTTTTAGCTTTATAATAATTTTTTTTTTAAAAAAGAAGGAAATACCCATTTTTTATTTTTCAAAAATCAAAATTTCTTAAATTTTAGTTTTTGAAAAACTAAATTTCACTGTTTATGGGCTCGGCTAAGTTAATTGGCCTTGGCCTATGTATCAATTGTTTATCAATATTATGTATGCTCAAATATTTATACTCATGGATGATTTTTGGTTATCATGCATGCATCTACACTTTACGTTAAGGGTTTGACTCCCATCATACGCAATCTAATTTTTTCAATAAAAAGTGGATTTTAAGTTTTTCAATAAGGCTCTTGGGTATCTCTCTCGCCCCTCTCTAATTTGGGATGCCATAAGAAAGACCCAAGTAAGGAGAGACTCTCTCTCATCCCTCTCTTCACTTTGGGTGCCATGGCAAAGACCCAACTAGGTAATCTCTCTCTCCCATTTGGGTGCCCAACCACAGACTCAATTGTGGAGGGGCTCATAATGAGTAGAAAAGAGAGAAACTCCTAAATGAAAGGCCAAAAAATAAAGAACAGTTGTATTTGTGGACTGTGATTTGTACATAACCTCATGTAATAATGAGGTGATATTTTAGATAGAGATAGAGAGAGTTTGAAACTTAGAAGAGTAGGAGTGATGAGAGAGAGTTTAAAACTTAAAGAGATCAGGAGCGATGAGAAAGAGTGAGATTTTGGACAGTTTTGGATTGGTAAACTATGGGGAAGGGTTAAAATTCATTTTCCTTTATTAAAAAGGGGAAAAAAATCCCTATCATGGAATGAGCGAGATTTGATACCAAAACTTGGTGAAGATACCCATATGCTTTTACCAATATGCTATTTGAGTAATAATAATAAAAGTAAGTATCGTATTATATATAACGAATATGAGATTCGATGAGATTTGGACCAGCTTTAGATAAAGTTTCGGTTTTTAGAAAACCGAAAAACAAATAGATTCGGTTTTTGAAAATCCGAAATTATTAAAATTTTGGTTTTTGAAATATAAAAAATGCATAGTTTTGTCTTTTTAAAAAACTTGCTATGAAGTTAAAAAAACAGACAAATGAGCAATAATGAAAAGTCTTAGGTATTTTTATAATAACAAAAAATAAAAAGGGTATTTATGCAATTTCCCCCCCTTTTTTTTTTTTAATATGGACTGAGACCAAAATAAAAAGGATGCGGTTAGCATGCGCTCAAGCCTGCACATGTACAAATGCGGGCTTGGCAATAAATATATTTTTTAAATAATTTGATCTTATTTTTTAGAGAATATATAATCTTTGAAAACTGGAAATAATAATTATATTAAGAAAATATTTGGGCCATTAGTTAAAATTGTTTTTTAGGTGGATCACCTATTTGCATTCATCTTCAAAATGGATGCTTTATACCTTTGGGCCGCATATTGTAAAAATGGAGTCCAGCCCACATGAAACAATTGTTTAAATAAAAAATAAAAAGTATTATGTGCTAAACTATATGATTTATGAATATTTGATCACAAAGATTTTGCCTCTTAGTCTCCCTCTAAGTTTTACATTAAGAGAGATTACATGATGATGCCTCTCGATACAAATGCTCTATTTGTCAGTGTGACTATGAAAACTCAATCCCACTTATCAAGAAATAGTATTTGATTATTTTAGTGATAAGGGTGACTACCAAAACTCAGTCCTATTTATCAAAATAATTTAGTTGAATTATATAAGTGCTAGAGAGAGTTTGTACATTAAATAGATGCAACTCAATTTTTAGGAGGTCAAATTTGAGTGTTAATTAACACGAATTCTGATCTAGAGTATCACGAGGGACATGCACTCCACAAGTATTTTGGATATACAATTTAGATATTCCTATTTTCTCATGCTTGGGAAATTGATGCAATAATAAATAGTACGGTAACTGAATAAAATTTTGGTAATTTTTATTGTTCATTTAAGAATTTTATTTGGGTCCAGTTGGTATAAAATACGTCTTACATTTTTAATAAATTATTTTCTATCTTAAATGTTTCTACAATTTTAAATCCAAAAAACCTCCCCAGATGGCTTTCTTACTAGATGAATCCCCTTGACCTACTAGATGTGAACTATGACCTTAGACACCCAAACCTAATTCCGATATTTTTAAACCCCTAAAAGCACATTCGGCTTTGATCGCCTTGCTCGGCGGACTCTCAAAGGACTAGAAAAAGTCGGTGCATCCATATTGATTCTGAATCGGCACCGACTCCGGATGTTAGGCCTGGCAGCGCGACTTGAGGTATGCCCCTCTTTCTTTCTTTTCCATCACTTTTTCCATCTATTTCTTAAAACGCTTTCTCAATCTCCCCCTCTTTTCTCAAAAAAACCCCATTTTGAAACTTTCTAGTGACTTTCCAGTCATGCCATCTCAGGAGCCAGCACCGCCAATGATCCATTTAGGGACAGTCTCAAGGCCAGCCTCCCGCCCGAATCACAATTCGATAGGGTCCTTTTGCTACCTCTCTCTCTCAACGAATTTAGACCCGAAACCGAGGCAAAGGTTATAGTTGCTCTGCCAAAAATTTTGCGCATAAACAATAAGTTACCAAACTCAAGTCGGAACAAAACAACCATGTGCCTTTGCAATTGGTGGGTTGTCTTTGATCAATAACCATCACTTACCGTACATTCTAAGGGTTTTTTTTGGGATAAAATGATGCTTAGATGCCCATCCCTAAGTTTTGTACCTATTTTGGGGTACACATTTGTCACATGCCAATCATCGGGAGCTCTGATGCACAAATACACCTAAACAAGTGGTTTCATCCCAGCCACCATAGTTAAGTGGCCCCAATGAGGAGGATTATATGTACCATCATTCCTTTTGGTTTGAGATATCAATGGGAGCTTGATAATCTGGCCTCGATAAATAGGGTGCATTTAACTTAACAAGAGTTTGCCTGGCTCAATCGCAAGCCAATCATGTGTACAACGTTAATTGTATTGTAGTTTATGAAATCTTGTAATATATATACTCTTTCCTTCCCCAAATGAATGAAATTTGTTTATGTAATCGAGCAACACACTGTTCAACATAAATAGAGTTATGATGCTGGTTGTTGCATTTTTTTTTTTTCTAATAATATGTTTTCAGTTTCGGCAATTCTCGTTCCCTCATCTTTCCCTAGAACCTGAGCTTTCAAGTTCATATCTCTCGTCTCAGGATAATTTCCATCCTTCTAACCCCTGACATGATCAAAATTTGAGGTATTTATAGAGTTCAGGTCAAACATTGGTGGAAATCAACAAAATTAGAGGGTGGGAAACTAAATTTTTTCTGTGTTTCTATCGAAGGGCATGTTAGTTATGACTATTTCGAAGGAAATTTCAATGGTTTGCTTTTCGGCAATGTAGTTCATCATATACTATTATCTTCCATTTTTGTTTTAGCCAAATTTGGATGGATAGGTTCGATCAGTGCCTTAGAAATTTACAATTGGCGACAAACTCTAGCTTTTATAAAATGGGAGGGAAGCACCATGTTGAAAATGATTAGTATTGTGGTGGTTGTGGGGAGAAAGCGGATTTGTTGTAAGGAGAGTTGGAGAATATTTTTGTTGTAAAGAGGGTTGGCTGGAGAATATTTTTTATTTTTGAAATTTCGGTCAATGAAACATCATGTAAAATAATTGCCATTAGTTAGAAAGACATGAATACCCTCATAATGTTAATGATATTTATTTGATAGCATTTTTTGTTTATTCAAATTTGTTGAGCAGGGAAATCATTCATTTTTTAAGAATGCAGTTTCTGCATGGATAGGCTTCATTGAAACATGTAAAGCCCTACCACAAAATCTTGTATTGGAAACACTTGGGCATGAGAAACCCTTGTGATAACTCTAAAATCTATTGTAAAATTTGTAGCTCAAAAAATGACAAATATATCACAGATATGTGATTAAGGCTTAAAATAAATGGTCTATATAATATGTTATGATATAAACTACTTTATAGTATTAATTCTTGTCATAGTGATCGACGTTGAAATGATTGATTTGATGGCATCCTCTCACTAATAAAACTAAAATTGCTGAAGAGATTTGGGACATAGGAATGGTTTCTATACTTCGCCTACAAAGAAGATAAATGCTTTTCCTACCATCCAACTATCCAACCATCCAATTTTGATCAAGCAAGCCACTCACTGTTTGATCTTAAATCTGACGTCTTATAGTATTTTATTTTTAGTTTTTTTATACAAATTGTATAAATATGAAATTTGGTACTTGCCATCTTCGCATTGGTGTGCACTTATAAAACATTTGGTATTTTAGTTATTTTATTTTATTAGAAATAATTTTTTTATAGTTTTCGCTAGTGTGAGTTTAATAAAAGATTTGATGTATAAAATTTGGTATCAAAATAATTTATAAACAAATTAAAAATAATATAGTATAAAAATATCGTATTGTGATTCGGACAATCTTACCCATGTATTCAAAATGTACGGTTGGATAAGGAGAAATATATAAGTTTTATGTTACAAGGAAAGCATAAAAAGCTTGCGCTTGAGAAGCTCCTCATTGCATTCGCGAACCTTCTCTTTCTTGTTCGTTGTGGTTTGGCTTGCCGCATAATATTGCCAAAAGATTTCATGCTCCTTATATTGTGCATTTGCTCCCTCAAATATATTTTTAGGACCCGAATCCTTTGCACATAACCTCTTCAACTTTTGTACTAATCTTAATGAGAAAATCTGAATTGAATCTTCTTAGGTCTCAACATTAAATAGAGGCCGCCAAATTTTGAAAGATAAGACCTTGGTGTTAAAAAAATAAAAATTTAAAATTTTTATTTTAAAAATAATCGTCGAATTGTGAGGCTTAAGAAAAGACAAAAAAGAAAATCTCGAGTCGCAGTACTGTGCTCCCGCGGGAGTATAGATACGCGCCGGTATATATACGTAGCCCACCGGTTTTACAACGCGCCACATCTCCCTCTCTCCCCCTGTATCGCTCTCAACTGGGATTGCAGAGAGAAAGAATCACTGTCTCATGCTCTGACCTCCTCGGTTTCCTTCAGAGAGGGAAGGAGCAGAAGAAAAATCCCACCTAGGGTTTGTTTTGTTTAGAGACTGATGAGTTCATTAATCTCTTATAGGGGTCTCGTCCAGTTAAGGTTGAGCTTAATTAACTTGAGAGTGAAGTGAAAGGGTAAGAATTGCTTGCCATGTCAATGCTCTGTTTCTCCCCTATTCTCATGGTTTTCTCCTCTATTTATATGCTTTTTTGTTTCTTTTTGTGGGTTTTTGTCAAATCATTTGTTTGATTTTTTCCTGTACCATTTTTGTTAGTTTGAATGAGCTTTTCCTCTTCGGTTTGTTTATTCATGATTAAAATTTTTTTTCTAGAGGAAGAAACTATTTTTTTCTCTGCTGGGGATCTCTAGTGAGAGAAAGTAGTTACTATTTTCTAGAAAGAGAGAGAGGCTATTTTGCTTATATATGTTAGAAAGACTTAGAAAGCATAAGATTCAGTTTCATAGCTCCATAATCTTTTTTTTCTTTTTTTTAAATTATGGAAAAGTTGGCATCCTCTCTTTCTTTTGGATATAGTGGAGATAATGCATTTATATGTAAATTTGAATGTGTGCTATAATTGAAAATGCTCTTTCAGAAGATGATATATTTCTATGAGATCGTTTTATTGTCAAAGTTAATTTTTGTCAACCTTTAAGGGATTTTCTCTGTGATAGTCCTTCGCTGCCTACTTTGGTTTGGAAAATAAATGATAGACACAAAAGAAGAAGAAAATTTAAGAAAATTATTAAAAAAAATAATTGTAAAAGCTAAATGGCACGTTTCTTCAACAAAATGTTAAATGCACTTCAGTTGCTTATATTTGCACATTATCAACTGAAAAGTAAAACCATTCATTTGTTGATTCATTCAATTGTAAATTTTACCATTACACACATACCGATTATGAAAGTAGCTATGATTAAATGTATTGCAATCCCTTCCAAACTGGCAAATCTAAGTTTTACAAGCAAGTGAGCCAAACAGTGAAAATGTATTTCCAGTGTTCTATTCATATGCTTAACTAATACGGTATATTCAAACTCTGGATTTGAACCTTCCAGCTATTCATTTGTAGGATTTAAATCAGATAATAGTTTTAGGGAGCCAAACAGGCCCTAAGAGTGAGAAAGGTGGATGCATGCCTGTAAAAACTTGTATATAGGTGCACACATTGTGTATATAATACATGATATTGCCCCTTTTTTTTTTGCATGAAACTGTGTTATATCATAATTTTCAGTGCTTGTTTTATATATGCTAACAAGATAATTTAATCAGTTTATTTACATTGTCTTTGCTACCATTTATATTTATAAGGTTTTCCCTCATTCCATTGCTTAATTTTTATTTTCCTGAAGCCAATATTATTGCTTTGTGTTTCCTTTTGTTTTCCGATTTATCATCATCCATTCACATGATTTATGATATTACTTTTTCTTGGATAATTTCCGTATGGAGGAATAGTTATCTCTATTTGAAGCCCACTTTCATCATACGAAAGGAAACTAATTCTTTATTATTTTCTCTCAGAAACATTGGCTAGTTTGAGAGAAGCAGCTCAAAAGCCTAATAGTTAAAAACAAATAAGTCCTCACACACTCTCTCTATCTTTGTATGCTTGTGAAGTTGAATGGCTAAACCAATATACTTGCGTTCTCTCAAAATTTGTGACGTGAAATACATGTTCTGCTCAAATGCAAGGTGCAAACTTTTGTATGATTGTTAGTGACCTCATAATGAATAAGACACATGTGTTCGCTTCCTTTTTTGTTGAACATATCTAAAAGGGTTTTATGTATCAGATGCTTATGACCTCAATATAGTGAACCTTATGTAGTTCTGACATTATCATGGTTTACTTTAATTTAGGGAAGTTTTAGTTCCTTTATCATATCAATTGGTTCACTGGATTCTTTTTGTTCTTGTCAACTTGTCATGAATAATTTTGTCAACTGGAAATCTTCTTTGGTGGTTACTATCTGGTTATTTCATGACATCGTACAGTTTTTAGAGTTCCGGTCTATCTCTAGGATTCATTCCCATGGTCAATGACTCAAATTACTTCTTTGAATAATTAAATCTACTTCATTTCCTAAAGTGTGAGCTTTACATTTGTATCCATTAATTCCCTAGCGCATAACTTGTTTGATACTTTCTTTTCCGTTATGTCATGGATGGTTTCTCATCAGGGTTTCACTTGCAAACTATCTGATTCTTTCCTTAGTGCTACTTTTTTGGAATTGCAGGATATCATGATATGCTACATGAATCTTCTGAGTTTAGTCTTGCAGTCAGCATGCTTATTTGTATCTATGAATTTCCATTTGTGATAGTTTTTTCAGTACTTTTACTAATGGAAAATGTCTTGATTTGGTACTCAGGTGTTTTCATTCTGATGCCCATGTCTCCCATGTGGTTATGGGCCATTATGCTTGCGTAACTGTGGTTTTTGCTGCTGCTGTGTGGTGTGTTGCTTATGCTGTAGTGGCAATCCTTGGACCTCTCCGTCTCTTCAATATTCCTTTTGATTTTATTCATCCTTGGTAATCAAGTTTGGTATTTACCATGGGTTATGCGCAACTTGTTATGGGCCCTGCAGGCAGTGGAAAGGTGCTAAACTGATCTTTTGATGACTACTTTCTTTACCGCCTAATTTTCTTGGCTGAAATTATTCAATGTCACTATATTCTCCAGTTGGCTAAAATTATTGACGCTTTTTATTTGGTATGAGTTGGACTAACTTTATATTTTTGATGGTTTGGAGCTTCTTTGTTGGGATTTTGTTGACCTTTTAGTTTCATATTTTAACAGTCCACTTACTGCTCTAATTTGCACCAACATTGTGAAACCATTGGGCGGAGAGTGCATATTGTTAACCTGGATCCTGCTGCAGAACACTTTGACTATCCTGTGGACATGGGTAAGCATGCAATCCATTGATATGTCATTGTGTGCATGTGCATGCGCGTCTATGTCATACCTTGCTTTGAGAATATCTTAGCACTCATGCTGATCCTCATGAATGCTTATATAAATGTTATGTGCAGATATCAGGCAACTCATATCTTTGGATGATGTTATGGAAGAGCTTGGCTTAGGCCCAAATGGGGGTCTTATCTACTGCATGGAGTATTCTTCAACTCATCTTTTAATTGTTTTATAATCTATTTATCAGTTAAAACTTGAAAATTTCTATTGTTCCTTGTTTTAAGCTGTTTAGACTTATTACCTGGATTCATATGCATCTTTTTCAACATGTTTTGCTAGTGTCTGACACGACACAACATGTTATGTTACCACTTTTTAGGATTCCAACTCGACTAGATGATATAGAAAAGACTTTGATGAGGGTGAGTGAGACTGTGTTTTGGTTCATGGGTGAAGGTGGGGCATGAGGATTTGATGGCATATTTGTACTACCATGGGGTGACCTTTATGTAGACTCTGTGTGAGTAGAAGTACCTGCAACATTCACTTGTTCTTGGGAGATATGTTGCTATCAAGTTCTGAAAGGATTGGTAGTGGAGGGGAGTGTGCTTTAAAATATTGGTTCCTGGAGTTATTTGAGCTTGCTAATAACCAGGCTGTTACAGTTAAGGATGTAGCTTTGGTGAGGGGTTACCACTCTACTTGGAGTATTAGGTGCAGATACAACAGAGCGTCGGAGATCATCTTCAGCAGTTAATGTCTGAGTTGCAACAGATCTTTTACTGCCGTGATGGGGATGATGACATAGTTTGGGAGAGAGGAGCTGGAGGTGTGTTTTCGGTTAGGTCCATGTTTTGGTTGTTGTTTATGATAGTTTTAGCTGGATGAATCCAGAAGTAGTGAAGATTTGGTAGTTGCCTATTCTTCACAGGGTGCAGTCCTTTCTTCTGTTGGTTTCTCTTAGTTGCACTTTGATAGTGGGTAATCTGAGGAGAAGGGGTAATATCACGGTTAGGCTTTCTATATTGTGTAAGAATGAGGAAACATGTCACTTTTTTCTCAATTGTCCCGTTACCTGTGAAATTTGGACATGGGCTTTGGATATGTTGGGTTTTCAACGTGCTTTTCCAAGATAAGCTACTCAAATTTTGGGTCGTTTGAACCGACCTAACCTTCCTATTGTGGGAATATATCTTTGGAAAATTCTTCGGGCTTCTATTCTTTGGGAGGTTTGGAAAAGCAAGGAAGCATAGGTTTTTCGAGATTGCCTTTTTAGAGGTGGAGAAATTGAAAAGCAAGATTTTGGTCTCCATGATTAATTGATCGCTGAGTAGAGAGGAATGCCGGGTATATTTAGACATGATTTGCAGTTCAACCTTCGAAGTATTGTGAATATGGGAAAATTGAAGAGAACGAGAGTAGGTATGTTGACAGCACTAATGGTGGGAGTTATTAAGCTGAATTTCAATGAAATTTCCATTTGGAATCTGGAATCGGCAGGAGTGGGAGGTCTAGGTAGAGACTTAGGGATCTAATAGTATTGTTTTGGCGAGATCCTCTGGTTACCGCCCATGAGGCTGAGTTGTAGGCCTTACTCGTGGGTTTGAAGATTATTGAGGAGAGGAATTTGGGGGAGATGATCGAAGTAGAATGTGATTCCTTGAATATTGTTAATTGGTGCAAAATGGTGTGGAAGATTCCTTGGGCACTTACAAATTTATTGTTCAGGTTGCACATTTCTGTGAGAGGCTAAACATTTCTTTTGGACATGTTTACCGAGAGCCTAATGGAAAGACAGACGAGTTGGCAAGGTGTAGGGTGGCTGAATTTGTTGGTGCTAGATGGTTAAGGAGGGCTCTGCTTGCTTTTGTTGCTTTTTAATCTCTTTATCTTTTAATAAAATTTGAGTATCTGTTGTTGAAAAAAAAAGGAAGAAGCTATTATGATTGGATGAACATTTCCGTAATTTGAATTTTGTGTGTGTGACTTGGATATCTTCTTGGGCCCTTTTGATGTTGTCTAGGTGTCCACTTGAATGGTTAACTTTATTTGATGCGCCATTTAAACAACCATTGATGGTAGTGATGTGGCATTAGGGATGAATTGAAGGGCAGGTGATAGCATGGCCCAAGTAGGTCATCACTAGGAGAGGTGGTCTAGCCCACCTGTAGGAGTTTTTAAGCTACAAATTAATGGTAGTTCGAAGAATAACCTAGGCTCCATTGGAGTTTGGGGGGTTATTGGAGATGAATGGGGAGTGTACAAGCCTATTCGTTGGATGCTGAAAGCCTTCTTTAGTGTCTTGTGGGTCCTTTGGGATTGTTTTTGGGGCATGTTCGCATTGAGGGGACCTTTTAGAACTTGGTAAGTCGGGCAAGCAACGATTGTTGCTGGAATCCATCACGAGGAAATATTGGTCATATTTGAATCTATTGATGTTTTAACCCTCCCTGTATACCCAGAAGTCAATGCGGAGGCTGATTATTTGGCTAGTCAGTTTGTCGTGGCTCTGCGTTAATTTTTGAAACTTATTTTTTTCCTGTCAGGACACTAATTCCATGAATTTATGAATGATTTCTACATTTGAACAAAAGTGAGGACACAGGCTATTGTGGAACATGGGTTCCTTCCCCATCTATTTAATGTGGGCTTTCTGGCTTCTGATTTAGATATTAATTGTGTTTATTTTACCATGGCTTCCCTCCAAGGTTGACAATCTAAAGATTTTGTTCCTTTCCCCAGTTGATAGACTTTGATGGGGGCTATTGAGCAACTTGGCTCATGGGTTTTGATTGGCACCTTTGGATATAAGGGGCAAAATTTTCGGTTGGTAGGTGGCCAGTGTTTTGCTTATTTCAGGGTCAGTTTGTGCATTGGGTTCGTAATCTATTAGGATCATTCTATTAACATGCTTCATGTAATTCCATTGTGTGTTATTAAAATTAGCTACTTAAGACAATTTCAAAAAACAAAAGCTACTTTGGGCTGGTTAGAGGTGCGACAGCAGGATCATGCTGTTTGTGCTTCAATGTGAACTAAAATTGAAGTTCTAATTCTCATTAGTGTGGCGGATATGTGAAAGATTTTCCCTGTAAAATTTTGTATGACCTTGATTCTCATTCAGGCACCTGCAAGATAATTTGCAAGATTGGCTGGCAGAAGAATTGGAGCATTATACGGATGATGATTATCTTGTTTTTGATTGCCCAGGTACTTTGCGTAATCTAATGTACATCTATTCTATATTCTATGTTTTAGCGATCTTAACCTTTCAAAATATGTTCTTGACTTTTTTTTTTTTTCATTGTCGCCAATGTTTAGACTTAAGGCATTGTGTGATGAAAACAAATTTCAATTGAGTTAAATTTGGGCTTTTCCTTGCTGGTTAGTTTTTGATGTTTTTTTAATTTAGTCTGTTTTGCTTGATCCAACAAATTGTATATGAGCTAGGACTTACTAATGTTTCTGGCGATGATATTGCACTGACCTTTGTTCTTTCTTTTTCTGGTGGTTGGACATTTCAATGTGAACTTTTTCATGAGATAGTTGTTAGTTGTTTGGGTGAGGAAAATCAGCTTTGGAGAACTTTAAAATATTGCTAATAAAATGTTTAGAAGCTTAATTAGGGTCTTTCTGAAAAATATTGAGAAAGTTTGGTAGAGATAGTGTGCTGAAAAGCTTTCCACCGTGGTGGGGAGGAATTTGACTTTGCATCGATTTTTAGGTCTTCATAAAATAGATGGCGAGTCTAGTTGTTGCAGATTTAAAGCAAATGGTGATCATTATATATTTGATTGAGCCAGTCAGATAGACTGGTTCTGAGGCATCAATGGGAAAAAGGTTACCACTGGAAAAATCAGAGAGTCTATTGGTATCTTAGTATAGGGAAATAAGTATCATTTGTAACTGGAGCTGCATATTAAGAGACATCTGCTTTTTAGTACACCTGCTGCTTACGTTTCTTTTTTGGGTATGACATGGATGCGTTGGAGAAGAGTTTTTAGGTCACTAAATGATGGTAATCATTGTTTGTATACGTCTTAGTGATACTGAGGAGTTTGCGGACTTTCTTGCCCCTCGCTAGATGTGGGGGCTAAAAAATGTGCTACATATAGGGAACTCCATCACGGTCCTTTAGTCTTGTCGTACTCATGAGTTATGACATATACAATTCTATGTCATTTGTTTTGGGGCATAATCACTTATATTGCATAAAATAGAATGTACAAAAATGAGGGACACTGGGCACCCAAAAAATGCTTTTCAAGTGTAAGTAAAAAGTACAAAAAAGGAGAAGGGGGGGGTGGGGGAATCAGGAGGGCTTAAGCGCATCACAAATAAGTCAGCGTCAGCGTTGGCTTACCTATAGACATGTTTCCACAAAATTCTCAGGCCCCCACAGATACGAGTAATCTCGTCAAAAATGTAATCAAGACGCCCCAAATTCTCAGGCCCCCACAGGGAATGGTTTGGAAGCCCAAGCAATGGTATTTTTGGAATCCCCTTACACAGTTAATTCAGGACTCCAACAGGGATTAAAATTGTGAAGGCCCTCCAAAAGGGCAAGGGCCTCGTCAAGAGTAGAGTCTGCTAGACCAATAGGGTGGGAGAAAGACAAGAGCGTATTGCCGTTATGGGTTTTGAAGAGTCCTCCAATATTAGAGAGCCTAGGGTTGCCAAGGGAGCAACCATCAAAATTGAGCTTGATTGAGCCAGGTTTCAGCGGTGTCTAGAGAGAGGACTGAGTGACTCTGGGGGGGTGGGGGGGGGGGACTAGGGACAACATCATCATCATGATAGCCTTTTTCCAATTAATTGGGGATGGCTACACAAATCCTGGTCCGCCATTCTACTATATTTAAAGCCATATCTTTTTGGACTCCTTCCAACCATGTCCTTTGGGTCCTACCCCATGCCCTTTTCAATTCTTTCACTTGAACGGGCTAGGGACAACAAAGAATTCCAATTGCTGAAAAGGTCAAAATGGCCATAATCTTTAAAGACCTTATGATTTCTAGCCCAAAAGGAGACAAAATTTCTGACTTTCACAATCAAGGATGGAACTGTGGAATGCTCGCCCCTGAAAATTTGATTTTTTTTTCTCTCCATAACACCCAAATGGTTGCAGCCGCAGAGGCTTTCCAAACAGATCTGGAATTGATCTAGGGGTGACCCATGACCATCGGAAGAGTAGGAGAAGGTCGTTCCAAAGGGCTTTAGCCATGTTGCAGTGGAGAAAAAGATGCACGTTAGATTCTTCAGCCTCAAAGCACATGACACATCTGTTGGGGCCAGGCACACCCCTTCGTTGGATCTGATATACAGTTAACACCCATTCGTAGAGAGCGATCCAGCAAACACCTGAATCCTCGGGGGAATGAGAGGGAACCAGGCTCTAGAGGTGAAAGTAGGGGGTGAAGAGGCAGGTTATGAGTTGACATCAGTTAGGGACCAGAAGAAAGAGGACGTTGAGAATTGTCCAGAGGCTGTTGGAGCCCATGTGACCCTATCTTCGCCACTAGGAGGAAAGAATACAGAGTGCATGAGTTCCGACAAGGCTGTGAATTCTGTTAACTCATTGTCAGCAATATGCCTCTTGAAAAATGGCGACCATGATCTAGACGCCCCAGAGCCACTGAAATTTTAGGCTGCAGTGGAATGGACAAACTAGGAGGAAAAGATTAGGGAACTGGTCCCTGAGAGGGGCGTGGCCAATCCAAATGTCGGTCCAAAATTTAACCCCCCCCCCCCCGGGCGAAAGCAAATATGTTGGATGAAATTGTTCAGGCAGCGAAGGACAGACCTCCAAAATCCCGAGATGTTGCCTGTAGATCTGGAAACTAACTATCGTTGCCACCGCACTATCCTGTAGATCTGCACGGCAGCGAAGGACAGACCTCCAAAATCCCGAGATGTTGCCTGTAGATCTGCAGTCTGGAAACTAACTATCGTTGCCACCGCACTATCCTGTAGATCTGCACTCCATATCATTTACTTAAAGAAGGAAAATTTATGTAATCCGCTGTACCTTTATCTTCTAATCATGAATGAAATTTTGCTTAATGAGTTACAAGTATAAAGCAAAACACCAGAGCTTGAGAAGTTTGTAGTTTAATCCTTGATTTTGTATGCTGCTACAAAGTCTCTAAGTGTGCTGTTCTTTTGTTTGAGTCTCTTAAGCTAAATGCACAAAATTTTGTTGACAATGTTTTTATCCCATCAGTTAACTTCTTCTTAAAAGAAAAAAAAATGTTTTTTTCCAGTCTATGTTTACTTGCTGCAAAGATTTATTAGAGCCTTTGGAGAAATTCAAAACAGTTTGAGATCTCATGAGCTTGATAGCTATTTTCCGTGGTAGTTGCTAAGCTTTCTGTCTCTTATGTTTTGGTTTCTTCTTCATTTTGATACAAGAATTTCGAATTAGCTGAATAGTAGTGCAGATATTTTGGCAGGACAGTAAGAGATTTTTAATTGTTATTGATAACTTATCCCAATTACATTCTGTAACTCTTCTTCCTAGTGTCGTTGAAGAGTAACTAACTCATGTTTTTGGGTCAACTGCTATACCAACATTATTTCCCCTTCTAAGGAATTCTGAGTATAGAATCTTTTTATGGGTCTAAAAGAAGTTGAGAATTTTTTGCTTATGACTAGAAGTAGAGCTCCCTTTTCAGGCCTTTTCTATATAATTCTATTAAGAATCAGTCATGTGACTCTGAAACAGGTCAAATAGAACTGTTTTCGCATGTTCCTGTCCTAAGGAATTTTGTTGATGAATTAAGGCGCAGGAGTTTCAATGTTTGTGCTGTTTACTTGCTTGATTCTCAGGTTTGTTTTCAAATCTGTAGTTTCTGACATGTTGATTCATTGATTTTAATTCATGACTGAACATGTCAAATTGCATATAAAAGATTAACTGCCATTATTCTAAGCATCAATGCAAGCCATGTTCTGAATTTTTGGCTAATTGTATGGCAGCTCTCATGTTCCATAATTTCACATGTCTCGGTTAAATGTTTATTTTAAATATTTTATCCTTTTTTGCTTCGTTTCCTTCCCATTCATTAATATCTTCCTAGTCCTTGGACCTGGCCTAAACGATCGTATTTTCAGAACAAAAATGTGGCATGTATTTAGCGTCTTTGAGTATCCCTTGCATGAAACAAATAACCCTTCTTTGATTATGTTGTCAGCAGAAATAAAATTTTAACCTGTAAAATAGTTTTTTTAGATTGTCAGAATAAACATAATTTTGACTTGTAAAATAGATATATATGTCCAAAAGCATTTCAGTTTTTTCTTACCCCCCTTCATACGTTTATTTCATTTTTCACATCAGAAACCATCTCAAATGCTCCACCATTTCATTCACAAAAATTAATGTGTTTTCATGTAATGTGCATGGCGGCAACTCCTTGTGCATAAATGCTGTCCCTTAATACATTTCAGTTCATGACGGATGTGACCAAGTATATAAGTGGCTGCATGGCATCTCTTTCGGCAATGGTTCAGCTTGAACTTCCCCATGTTAATATTCTCTCTAAGATGGACCTCGTTACGAACAAGAAAGGACTTGATGAGTGAGTAAATTTTTCGTTTTGTGGTTCTTATAACAGTTTTACATATGTTCATCACAATTAGAGTTTGATATTGTTCCATGCTTTTCCCTATTTGCAGCTATTTAAATCCAGAGGCACGGGTATTGCTGTCAGAATTGAATCAACATATGGCACCAAAGTTCACAAAACTGAATGAAGCTTTGGCAGAGCTGGTAAGTGATTGGCCCTATGTCGTCCTGACTCTATTGGTGAGCCATAGTCATGGTTCAAAAGAATTCATTTTTAGGGTTTGTAAGGATTATAGTACTATCAGAACTGGTCTTGGGTTTGAAGTTTCACTTTTGACCCATAGAACACATTCTGAATTCTGGATTCTCTTAGCTCATTTTATTGTAGCATTACTCAGCAAAATCTCTTAAATGGATTAATTTTGTATGCTTAGTTAATGGCATATTAATCATTAACAAATGCGATCCTCTTATCGACTACCGAATGCTTTCCTTTCGCTACATTGCTCTTTACCCTGTGAAAGACAATAGTGTTTTTTACTTCTGAGTTAAGTTACTTTATAACAGCTTTTGGAACAGAAAATACATTGCAAACTTAGAAGTGTTGTATTGAATGGCAAACGCAGTAGAATTTTTAATTCTGCCCTGATTTACTTTTTTTGACATCAGATCTTTACAGAGCTAGATATCTCTAAATTGTCATCTATGCCCAAATGCATCTGCTTATGTGCTGGGATAGGGAACTTTACTTCTGGTTCAGCAAATCACTTTCAAAAATCCCCTTCAATTATTAGAGGATCAATCTAGAGCTTCTTTATTGAATTGGCACCCTAGTTGACATCATGATTGCCTGTCATGCTGCAGCAATGCGTTTCATCTTAGTCCCCTCCCTACATTTGATTCAGATTTCCAAATGGACTTAGTGTTAAAGTCAAGTTTCCATTTGTAGAGCACATTAGTTCTATTTCGCGCTTGGTTCTAGGCATCTGCTTCTTTGAATTCATCCTTTATAAGATCCCGGAAGTTTTTCTTTCCTCCCCTTTTCCTTCTTCGCTCTAAAAAATTGTTTATTATGCTCCCTCCAAAAGCAGCATCTCTTAAGAAAATGGCCCCTCCCTTTTTGGAAAAGAGGCTGAAGACCAAGAAGAAACTATTATGTTTGGAGACTCTGGAAATACCTCTGAAATGCCAAGTAGATCTTTGTATAAATCCTGATATCCTATCATAAATTTTTTGGAACTGATGAGGAACCTGGGATCCATTGTTAGAGATGTTATCTTTTTTAGAACCCTCGAGCTTTGGTGGCCACACCTCTCATCTAACCCAAATTTTCTAGATGCAAGCCTTTCTAAAGTATTCATGGGAATCTTCTCCAGCTTTTCTGCCTCTAATAAAGAGATATGTCGTGGTCAGGATTGCTGAATAACAATGCAATAACCATGGAAAGCTGAATCTAATTATGCTGAATAAGAATGCAATAATAATGGCATTTATGCACATATGGGAAGACAGTGACCTTTACTGGGATCCTACCCACTCTTTACTATAGGCCCCATGTGAGCTAATTATGCTTGCCAATTCTCAAAGGTATCGCATAATAAACCAATCCTTGATTTGTCTCTAGCTGATTGTGCCCACCTGTAATTTGTTTGGAGTTTGGCCCTTTTGCACTTCTCAGTTAGTGATGGAATTAACCGGTGTTCCAAAAAACGCTGGGTGGTGCCTAGGTGGCTGAGGGGTTTAGGCCGCCTAGGGATTTGAGCGGCCTAGGTTCAGAAGGGGGCAATGGGTGTCAAGTATGTTGTTTTAGGTCCGTATTTTGTTTAAAAAATGCATATTCATGCAATTTTTTTAATAAAAAAACCAAAAATGCCCCACCCGATGGATATTTTTGCACCTAGGCGGGCGTAGTCCCTTGGACACCCACCTAGGTACTCTGGGCACCTGCCTAGGCACTCTGGGGGCCTGCCCAGGCACTCTGGGGGCTGCCTGCCTAGTTGGTCCCCCCAGGCCTGGGCGATGCGCCCAGGCTCCCCTAGCCCGCCTAGGCGCTGGGTAGACTGCTTTTTGAATCAATGGAATTAACTCTCTTATGTACTATGAAGAATGAGGCTTCTATGAGTAAGCCTACTCATATGTACATATGCGGCCCCCTTCAAAAATCCATTCTAAAGTTAGATTTTTAACTAGTTCTTTTATAGATCCATCATCTAGGCCAAGGTGATCTTGAATATAAAAAGAAAAATAAATTTTTAAAATTAAAAAAATATTTTTTGGCATTTATTTTGTACACCGTCCATACATTACGTATGTTGTACAATGTCCATCTTTAGGGTGGACGTTTGCCAGTTAGCGGGCTGTTGCGCCAGCTGACTCACGCTGCACTTTTCCTAATCTAAAACCAAATTCATTGCTTCCTTAAGACTTCTTTATTCCACTTCAGATTTCCTCTGGCCTGAATGTGTTCCTTAATTCAAGTCGCACTAATACCTCCACTGTAACACCAGAAATACTTTCTTGCGAGTTGTGACTGAAATTGATTGCTTCTTTCTCCAGTCTTGCCATGACCAAGTTCTTCATGAAGGTTTTTAGACTCTTAGTCTCCGATTGTGGCGTGATTTGAGCTCCCAAGGACTGGTTAATTTCTCCGACTCCTGCCTTCTCCTCTATCCATGTCAACTAGTCCCAGTGCACTGAATCCCCTTGCTACTATGATCCATGGCAACATGAATATTGCCATTTCTAAAAATATTCCAAGAAAATATTGTTATATATTTTATGGTTCTTCTGTGGCTTTTGAGTCCTAGGGTTTGTGAGGTTTACTAAAGGTTGAATTTACTTATCCGTTCACTGATTGCAAATATCAGTGGTGTGTGTCTAGCTACAGATCATCTAGTTCGGAGCTCTTTGTATCAATCCTGATATCTGATTTTGAGTAACTGAGCTAGATATTATGAAAATAAAATGAAAGAAAATGAAATTAAAATAACTATTTTGATCATGATTGAATAAATACCTCTTTAGGGTCATTTCTCCAATAACCTAAGTAGCATTCAATGTTTTTCAGTTGACTAACAACTACCTATGTGCTCTTTGTTTCATAGGTTGATGATTACAGCATGGTGAATTTCTTGCCTCTTGACTTGAGGAAGGAAAGTAGGTACGATGTATTTCAAATTTTCTCGTAGCCGTGGTAGGCCACAATATAATGGACTATGGTTTGTGGTAACTGTTTAGGTTACATCAAACATCCCTTCCACTGATGGATGGTTAGGAGTTCACTACACTCAGATTAATGGCCGTATGTCTACCATTAGTTAATCTCTAACCATTCATCAGTCGGGAAGGATTCGCACATGTACCTTTAGAGTATGTATGTGCCACGGTTCGTTGTAATTGCTTTGTATATCTTAATTCATGTTGCATTTCTGAAACGATGGTTAACACCTTATGCAGCATCCAATTTGTGCTTTCGACGATTGACAATTGCATCCAGTTTGGAGAAGATGCAGATGTGAAGGTTAAAGATTTTGATCCAGATGATGATGCTGCAAGTGGTGATGAATAACCCCATTCTATGGAACCGAATAAAAAACCATTTTATTTTCAGCATGGATTGGTGTTTTGCATGTGTTACAATTTTGGTTCTGTGTGGGTTTGGCAGGACGGTAATTGAGCCCCTCGCCTTGCATATGTGAAAGGGATTCTGGGGCAACGGGAGCTCGACCCTGAGATCAAAATCTGTATGGTTCAACAGGTATTGTTGAAAAACGTCCAAGGAAGAAACGGGTTTCATGGAATGTTTTAAAATCCTCCGTTTGCTTACAATGGAAAAAATAAGGAGACCCCTTATCACGTTGGGACTGTAAAGAATTTTCTTGAATTTTCCGTGGCTTAGCTCCATCACATTATATATGCACATGGATGATTCCCACTGCTCCGGATTCTACATTCATCTGCGTTTGTTTAACAGGGTTTATGGGCTAACGCTAAGTTTTTGAAAAACCGCTCGGGTGGCCTGACTAGTCACCCGCTAGGTCCTAGTTGAGCCAGTGAATTGGCAGAGTCGGCCTAGTTGGACCAGTTTGACCGATTCAGCCTCATTGAGTTGGTAATTTTTTGTTCAGAAATATTAAAAAAATTGAAAATTCAAAATGGGTTGAATTGTAAAAAATTGACCATGTATATCTTGATGAAGTTGCTAAAGGCGTATGAACACCCAAAGTCTGGTTCTTATGTAAATATTAGGGTCATTTGAAAGTTTAAAATGCATTAAATTTCAACAATGGTACCCATAGAATCAATTAAATATCAATATTTTTTTCAAATGAGTGAAAACAATGTATTCTAAGAGGAAAGACATGCGGGCTCCCAATTTTTGTTGCCGTTCTGAACATCACACTGGTGGTGAGGAATAATTCTGGGATTTGGAGACCTAGTTATCTGTGCGACTATAGTTTTAAAAAATAATTAAATTATCCAATAGAACTTCGAACACAACAAAACATAGTATTTAGAAAATTAAAATTAAAGAATCTGTGGCGTATTTTTTGAACACTAGAGAAACAACCCAAAATAACTTGATTTCATTAGAACTTATAGAAAATATCAACAGAAAAATTAACTGCAACGTAATTTATATAAAAAAATATGAGTTTCCTAAAATCCTCAACTAAAAATTGTTAACTGAGACTCCAAAAAACTTAAGAATTCTGAGCATCAAAGAGAAAGACGTAACGCATTGGAGAGTTGCAAAGTGGCGGGAAAGATGGAGATATTAATGCCAAGACGTAACGCATTGGAGAGTTGCAAACTGGCGGGAAAGATGGAGATATTAATGCCAACCGCCTGCTTGAAAGTGGTAGTGCCTACTGCCTGTTTGCTTGGAAGACTGACTGAAAGTAGATATTGCTATTAGCTAACTGCCTGCTTGAAAGTAGAAGACTGACTTACGGATCCACGTTGCACTCTCGTTTGGAGCTGTTATCTTGCACTCCAGCCCCGGACGGTGGTCAAGACTTTCCTGTTTCTATGTTAAGAAAGTAAGCGACATAAATCAATGAGTACTCAATTGATCTTAGGCTAGATTTGATCCATTTTTTTTCTTTTGCTGATGGCTTGGATAGAGGACTCAAAAATATTTGAAACGAAGCAAATTCGAGGGCATTTGGTTGTGATTTGAGCGAGAACCTGATAATTTGACGGAACAGTGGTTTTGAGCTCTAAGGACTGCAATATTTGATTTAGAAAACACGAAAAATTGGGAAAATGAGCAAGTGAATCTTGTTTTGGATTACTCTAAGATTGGGCTATGCTGCTATGAATCAAGGCGGGGCTTAATATCTTGGGATCAATTATTGATCCATATTCCCAAATATCATCCCCTCGCTAACAAAAAAAAAAAGAAAAAGGAAAAAAATAATGTTCATGTTTTAAAGCATGAGAAAGGGTTTCACACTTCGACTCGCCCAAGTTATCTTGAGACTCATACCAATTAGTTTCGAAATCTGGATCGACTCGGCCTGCTCCGAATCAAACTGGCAATATTTTAACAAGCAAATAACAATTGTACTAAAATAATGCGTTCTTTGTAACCTTTATCTTAGTGGTTATGATTGCTGTAATGGTAGATATGTCATTGTCGCTTGAACCACTTTTCAGGCATTGCAATTCTTGCTATTAAGTCTGCTTTATTTTTCTTTTTATTTTTTTGAATAATAAATGAGTCTTTCATTATTTCCTAAGAAACAAGCACAAAAATTTTATACAGAAAAATTGGTGAAAACCAACGATTGTTTGCGAATACCGCTTTGGCGTTTGGCTAAACAATCAGCCTCCATATTTGCTTCCCTGAAAGTGAAATTAAGAAATATTGAATGTCAGTAAGGTATTTAATCCCTTGAATCAGAGGAATAAGTCTCCCAGGACTTAGCACGCCCCCTACACCAAGAGATCGTATTAGAAGAATCCCCTTTAGCTATTACACTCACCTTAGCCCCTGAAGCTCTGAAGTAAAGCCTTAGCTTCAGCCACATTCGACGTGACCCCCCACCCCGCACCCCCTCCCCCTGCTGCCCCGATGATCTTTGACAAGGCCATACCCTCTCCCTAAATTACCCCACAAGCTACCATCAAAGTATAATTTCAGGACATTTTTCGGTGGGACCTTTCATATTATGACTCTTCTATTCCTACACGCAATATAATATATAATTTCTGAAAAATTGAGAATATCTGCTCCTTAGTGACAAATTTGCAATCTTTTGAGATCCAATCTGAACATTGGATTTGGGCTCACGCTCCAACGGCTTGTCCGAAAAAATTATTCTATTCTTTTCATACTAAATGTTCCCAATGATACTAGCTTTCCCCATAATTGTACCCAACTTCGAAAGGCAGGGGATGGCATTGTTGTAACAGGTGCCCTCTTCGTATTAGGGATTTAAAGATGCAAGTTCAGTCTACCCAACTTTAAAAAATGAGATATGAAAGGACAAAGAAAGAAAAGATAATGACACACCTGAAATAATGAAACCTCTTCTTCTCACGTAATGTGTAGTTGCCCATGTTCCTTCACATGCACTTAAAAGAAAAGCCAGAACTTTAAGGGTGTCGATGGACTCGAAATCTTGAAGAAAAGGTGATCAATATCTCTTCTACAACCCTCACAGATAACTCAATCAATATCTATTCTACGATCCTCATAGAGAAGTCGATATACTGATTTCACCAAAAAGTTCACCGGAAGGATTGAGGTCCCAAAATAATCTCATTTAAAGGAGTTGGTGAGTAATAGAAATGCAAAATTTTCATTAATCTAACACGTTTTTTGCAGCCCGTCTATGCTTTAGGTGCTTAACCTTTAAGCTTCGCAAGTCTATAGAAAAGGCTTGTTAAGTTTTTTCCCGCACCATGGACATGTAGGCCGCGGCTGACTGTTAAGTGTCCTAATATCTTTCAATTCGTAAGAGAGGTTATGTTCATGCTTAGGGATCCTATATTATAAGGGTGCAGTTTGTATAGAGCCGAGGCTCTAAACAATCAAAGTAAAATGCACTTTTTAAAAGTGTCGAGAAATGTAGTTTCAATATTAGAAATCTTTGTGATAGCCTTAAGATATATTTTCATCTTTAATAATAAAATTTAAAGCTTCAAAAATAGTGTGGATCAAGCAGATCTATGAAAACTTCAACATATTAAAAATTGATGGTCTAAAAATGCATTACAAGATGCACTATTTCCAAAACTTTAAATCCATTTTTTTTCCATGTCCACACATCTTGATGTTGAGATGATCAATTTGAGGATATTTAAACATCAAAAAAACCTTTTCTAGTGCAATTTTTCAGATGGGCTCGAATTTGATTGTTTAGAGCCTCAGCTCTATATAAACATTTTCCATATTAGGTACAGTTTGTATAGAGCCGAGGCTCTAAACAATCAAAGTAAAGCTCACCTTTAAATAGTATTGAGAAATGTGGTTTCAATACTGGAAATCTTTGTGATAGCCTTAAAATATATTTTCATCTTTAATTATAAAAATTTAAAGCTTTAAATATAGTGTGGATCAAGTAAATCTATGAAAACTTGAAAATCTTAAAAATTGACGGTCTACAAATTCATTGCAAGAAGCACTATTTCCAAAACTTGAAAGCCATTTTTTTTTTTTCTCATGTCCATGCATCTTGATGTTGAGATGATTAATTTGATTGATGAGATGATCAATTTGAGGATATTTGGGGATCAAAACAACATCTTCTAGTGAACTTTTTGAGATGGGCCCTAATTTGATTGTTTAGAGCCTCAACTCTATGTATAAACTTTTTCCATATTGGGTGCAATTTGTATAGAGCGAGGCTCTAAACAATCAAAGTAAAGCGCACCTTTAAATAGTATCGAGAAATGTGGTTTCAATACTGGAAATATTTGTGATAACCTTAAAACATATTTTCATCTTTAATTATAAAATCTAAAGCTTCAAAAATAGTGTGGATCAAGTAGATCTATGAAAACTTGAAAATCTTGAAAATTGATGATCTAAAAATGCTTTACAAGATGCACTTTTTTCAAAACTTGAAATCTATTTTTTTCTCTTGTCCAAGCATCTTGATGTTGCGATGATCAATTTGAGGATATTTGGGCATCAAAACAATCTCTTCTAGAGTAAATTTTGAGATGGGCTCTAATTTGATTGTTTAGAGCCTCAACTCTATATAAATTTTTTCCAGATTGGTTGCAGTTTGGATAGAGCCAAAGATCTAAACAATCAAAATAAAGCGCACCATTAAATAGTATCGATAAATGTGGTTTCAATACTGGAAATCCATGCGATAGCCTTAAAATATATTTTCACCTTTAATTATAAAATTTAAATCTTAAAAAATAGTGTGGATCAAGCAGATCTATGAAAACTTGAAAATCTTGAAAATTGACTGTCTAAAAATGCATTACAAGATGCACTATTTCCAAAACTTGAAATCCATTTTTTTCTTATGTCCATGCATCTTAATGTTGAGATGATCAATTTGAAGATATTAGGGAAAACTATAGATACATCTGGTATGTACTTTCTAGGCATATACCCCCCTCTCTCTAGAAAAAAAGGGAGGGTATATAATGAGACTATTTATCTTGAGTAAAAAGTGGTCACAATTAATCTTGACCATTGGATGTGAAATTGGGTGGCTGGATTTATTTCATTGACCAAGCTTAAAGTATAAATAATTTTTTTTGGAACTTTGTGACACATCTAAGCTATCAGATTTCGCATCGTATGGTTATATGAAATTGTGACCTCCCTATACTAAAGGTAAATGGTCTCATTATATACAATCCAAAATACAGAAAAGAAGGTACAATTTGTATAGAGTCTAGGCTCTAAACAATTAAATTAGAGTGTACCTTCAAATAGTATCGAGAAATGTAGTTTCAATACCGCAAATATTTGTGATCGCCTTAAAATATATTATTATTTTTATTTATAGAGTTTAAAGCTTAAGAAATAGTGTCGATCAAAACTTGAAAATCTTGAAAATTGATGGTCCAAAAGTACATTACAAAATACACTATTTCCATAACTTGAAATCCTTTTTTTTTCTCATGTCCATGATGTATCTTGATGTTGAGATGATTAATTTGAGGATATTTGGGCATCAAAACAACCTCTTCTAGTGAAATTTTTGAGGTAGGCTCAAATTTAATTGTTTAGAGCCTCGACTCTATATAAAATTTTACCGAAAAAAAATTAGTACTTTTGATACCCATTATTAACTCAATAGTATCTTTTTGGGCAACATTCTCCCAAGTTGATTTTTATTTTTATTTTTTCTTTTAACCGAAATACCTTCTTTCGGCTAGGAAAATTGAGCCATAAAAATCGAGATAATTGCCCCGCAAATTTCCATATTGTAACATAAAAAAATTCTTTAAAAATGATATTTTCCCTCAAAATTGAAATTTGAGCCATAAAAATCGAGATAATTATAAAAATTAAAAAAAACGAATTCTTAACACTAATTCTTCCCAATAACATATGCATCAAAACCCCTACATAATTATTCAATAATTTATTTTTAAAAAAGGATTTTTCAGAAACCAGCAACTTTTGGTCAAAACCCACTTTAAATCTTTGGATTGGATCTAGAATATTGTAGATAGGTTCACTATAATCAATTTGAACTAATTTTAAGAAATTTAATTCAAATTTGAAGAAGAAATAAAAAAAGAAAATGGCCGATTTTAGGAAGCCCTAAGATTATCGCAAATTCAAGCCAAAAAAAAAAAATACAAATTGATAAATAGGTTTCTAGATCAAGAACTCACTGGTATTTAAAAAAAAACAACCAAAATCTCAATCTTTTTGGGTGATTGCTAGAAGAACGCGTGCAACAAGGTCCAAACATTTTTGGACTAGATTCACAAAAATATGTTCTTTCTCGCGAGCCAAACCTTTGATACTATAGCATGATCCCCACAAACATCTAGCAAAAATTTAGATTTTTGAGGATGGGCGGATGGTTAAAAAACAGTCATGAAATTTTTTTTCTCAAATATCAATAAAATAGATGTGATTTGTTGAACGAAATATGCTTCTTATAGACTAACCTCAATTATTTCTATGAATTATTGCTCTGTAAAAGTATAAAAAAAACTGATTCAAAAGCCCAAAAATTGAAAAAAAAGAAAGAAAGAAAAAAAACAAAAGAAAAAAAGAAAAAAAAGAAAAGACTGTAAGGAATAATTTATGAAATTCGGAAATTCCACTATATAGAAATGTTTGAAAATTTGGTGATTCAAATTGAAATTGTTCGACAAGGTGTAAAGTTATTGTATCAAAAGTTACTTCAAACATCGCTCTGAATTTGTTGTTAATTCGAACATCGAAAATTTGAAGTGAAGGATTTTTTGAAAAAATAAAAATTCTCAATATATTGAGAGTCCCAGTTATTTAAATTGGCAGATTATGTAACGTATTGATTTTGAATGAGAGAAACCTGTATTTTTTAAAATGTTTTTCCGAAGGCACTTCTGAAATTATTTTATAAAACAAAGGGCACAGTATTTTTTAAAAATCTAACTCGTGGACCCTAGCAGTACACACCTCCCCGGCAGCTTATTGTAAAAAGCTAAAAGGCAGGCCCCACCGACACGCATCTCACCTTTGGTAGAGCTACTACCATGTAGGCTCTGCCACCCACCTTGCCTCGCTCTACAAAGAATCGGTTGTCTTAAAACTGTCTTTCTCCATAAATAAGCGAATAATCAATTACCTCTCTCTACTAATAATTTTTTTATTAAATTTTTTATATAATTATTTTTTTAAAATCAAAATTAATAAATTAATAAAAATAAAATGAATCAAAGAAATTCATTTTATTATCATATTGCTTTTAAATTTTATTTTGACTAGAAAATAAATTTAATCGGTAATAAATACTCGACATGAAATAAATTTTTAGTCTTTATATATATTTTACATAATAGTGAAAAATTATAATACAGTTGTTGTCGCTATTTCTTTTAAAAATTTAAAACATTAGATTTTCATAATATTTTTTAAAATACTTTTAGACTCGCAATCCAGTGGATTTGCGATCCAAATTACCGATCCAGTGATTCGACACACTTTTTTTTTTCAACACAGGTAGTCAAGTAAGGGCTTTTCCTCTATTTCCAAAGTTAAGGTGGGTCAAATAGATGCACCTTCCCTTGACCCTTGCTTTGGCCTCAAGCCTCCGTCTCTCCTATAAATGCACCTTCACTTCAACTCCACCTCTCCTCTCTCATCAACCAGCCTCTGCTTCTTCTCTCTCCTCTTCTTATTTCATATCTCTCTCTCCTCTCTCTCTTCCATATTGTCCCTCTCTTCCATTTCCTCATATTCTCTCTCCTCTATCTTCCATATTTTCTCTCTCTTCCGTTTCCTCTTATTCTCTCTCCTCTTCTCTTCTCCCTTCTCTCTTCCATATTTTGTCTCCGTCCTCGCTCTTCCACATTTTTTCTATCTCCTCTCTCTTCCGTATTTCCACATTTGTCGTTGGCAGGTGTCTCTCTCTACCCTTTTGTATTTCTTATCTTGTTATTCTCTCTCTTCCCATTTCTGTGTTCCTTTCTCTCTCTCTCCACTTTTTTTTTCAAGATTCATCCGTCTCTTTTAGGGCCTCCTTTCCTGGTTTCGACGAGGATGAGCCCCGGAGTCGGAAGCAGAAATGAAGGGAGGGGCTGGCGCGGGGAATGGGTCCCAAGAACCAGAAACCCTAACCCAAGCCCTAGCCCTAGCCCTAGCTCTGAAACCAGAAACCCTGAATCAGTTTTAAATTTGATCAGCACGAGAGAGTACGCTGGTTCTGATCGATTCGGTTTTGGAAACTCAACAGGGTATCAGAGTTCTGATAGATTTGATGTGAGGAACTTGAGAAATCAGGTGAATCCTGATCGACTTGATGCCAGAAACTCGAGAAACTACCGGAATTCTGATCGTTTTGATTTGAGAATTTCAAGAGATCGCCCTAATTCTGATCGATCTGATACCAGAAACTCAAGGGATTACCAGAATCCAAACCAAGTTAATTCTGGGAGCCCTAGAATAGGTGATCAGACTGGTGGTGCTTCTGCTCCAGTGGTTTACTCTGGTGGTTCAGATTTAGGGTTTGAATCAAGACGTGTCCAATGTGATAGTTCCATTCGTGGTCAACAGAGAGGTGATTTTGCAAGAGAATGTGTGGAGAGGGGCGTACTTGGTGTTAATCCTTCTGGTTCTCATCCCAGAGTACATGGAAACAGCAGATTCAGGCAAAGCAGTGGAGGATTTTCAAAGGAGCTAGAGAGAGAAAGGCGCACAGCTCATGGAGGCAGGAAGGATGTAGAGAGACAAAGGCAGATAGAGAAAGGAAGATCACATGAACTGACCATCTCTCATGTCCCTCAACTGGTGCAAGAGATACAAGAGAAGCTCACCAAAGGTGCAATTGAATGCATGATATGCTTCGATGTGGTTGGAAGGTCAGCTTCAATCTGGTCTTGTGGTAGTTGCTTCTCTATCTTTCATCTCAACTGTGTGAAAAAGTGGGCAAAAGCTCCTACATCTGTTGATTTATCAGTCGAAACAACGCAAGGATCGAACTGGAGATGCCCTGGGTGCCAATCTGTTCAAATGGCCACGCCTGAAGAGCTAAGATACACTTGTTTTTGTGGTAAAAGGAGAGATCCACCTTCTGATTTCTACCTAACTCCTCACTCTTGTGGAGAACCATGTGGAAAAGCCCTTGATAAAATCCCAAACCCTCTATGTCCTCACCTCTGTGTTCTTCAATGTCACCCTGGACCTTGCCCTCCTTGTAAAGCCTTTGCTCCTCCTCAGCCATGCCCATGTGGAAAGACAACTCTAACAAGGAGGTGCTCTGATAGAAAGTCGGTGCCTTCGTGTGGGCAACCATGTGGTAAGCTTCTGGGGTGTGGGCGGCATTACTGTGAAGAAGCTTGCCATGTTGGGCCCTGCAATTCTTGTGAGTTTTTGCTTAATGCCTTGTGTTTTTGTGGAAAGAAGGAGCATGCTCTCCTTTGTGGAGAGATGGGGATTAAGGGTGAGTTGGGTTCTTTTTCGGGGATCTTTTCTTGTGGGGGTTTGTGTAGAAAGCTGCTTTCTTGTGGAAACCATCAGTGTGAGAAGAGTTGCCATCCAGGAGAGTGTGGGGAATGTGAATTGGTGCCATGGAAGATGAAGACTTGCCCTTGTGGAAAGACCCAATTGCTGAATACTCGAAAGAGTTGCTTGGATCCTATACTAACCTGCTCAAAAGCTTGTGAAAGGACATTGCCTTGTGGCCATCACTCTTGTGAGGCCTCATGCCATGAAGGGGCATGCCCACCTTGCCAAATACTGGTTACCCAAAAATGTCGGTGTGGGTCTTCATCTAGAACAGTTCCTTGCTACAAAACCATGATACCATCTGATCAAGATGGTTTCCTTTGCGACAAAAGTTGTGGGCATAAGAAGAATTGTGGTAGACACAGGTGCAATGAGAGGTGTTGCCCTCTCTCAAATCCAAAGGGTCGAGAAGAGCCTTATTCCTTCGATTGGGACCCCCATTTGTGCCAAATGATTTGTGGCAAAAAGCTTAGGTGTGGGCAACACACCTGTGGTATTCTATGTCATAGTGGCCATTGCCCACCTTGCCTTGAAACTATATTCACTGATCTCTCTTGTGCATGTGGAAAGACCTCCATATCCCCTCCGGTGCCCTGTGGTACCCTGCCACCCTCTTGCCAACACCCATGTTCAGTGCCCCAACCGTGTGGCCACCCTGCCTCTCATAGTTGTCATTTTGGTGACTGCCCTCCATGCACTGTACCCATAGCAAAGGAATGTGTAGGGGGGCACCTGGTACTAAGAAACATACCATGTGGATCTCGTGATATTCGATGCAATAAGCTTTGTGGAAAGACTAGGCAATGTGGCATGCACGCTTGTGCAAGAACTTGTCATCCTTCCCCTTGCGATCCACCTCCTTCCGGTGATTCACTCTCTGGGGTTTCGGGTGATTTGTTCTCTAGGAGATCTTGTGGGCAAGTGTGTGGGGCTCCTAGGAGAGATTGCAGGCACACATGTGCTGCTGAGTGCCATCCTGGTCAGCTTTGCCCCGATCAAAGATGCAATTTTCAGGTGACCATCACTTGTAACTGTGGTAGAATTTCATCTTCTGTTCCTTGTAGTGCAGGTGGTAGTTCAGTTTATGTTGATACTGTCTATGAAGCCTCTGTAGCCGAAAAGTTGCCTGTTCCCCTTCAACCCATTGATAGTTCTACCAGCTCTGGTAGGGTACCTCTTGGGCAAAGGAAGTTCATTTGTGATGACGAATGTGCAAAATTAGAGAGAAAGAGGGTTTTGGCTGATGCTTTTGAGATATCAACAAATGTTGATGCACTTCATTTTGGTGAGAGTGCAGCCGTTTCAGAGTACCTTACAGATTTGATGAGGAGAGATCCGAAGTGGGTCATGGCCATAGAGGAGAGATGCAAGTATTTGGTGTTGGGTAAGGGCAAAGGGAGCCCAAATAGCATTAGAGTGCATGTTTTTTGTGCTGCCCCAAAGGAGAAAAGGGATGCAATTAGGCAAATCGCGGAGAGATGGAAACTTAGCATCCACGCTGCTGGATGGGAACCACGTCGATTCCTCGTGGTACATGTAACTCCAAAATCTAAGCCTCCAGCTCGGATTCTAGGTTTTAGAGGGGGATCTGTCCCTGCTGCAATAGGGCAACAAGCCCCACCCTTTGATTCATCAATAGACATGGACCCAAGGCTTGTGGTTGCGTTGTTTGATTTACCAAGGGATTCAGATGTAAGTGCTCTGATACTTAGGTTTGGTGGAGAATGCGAGCTTGTGTGGTTGAACGATAGGAATGCTTTAGCTGTTTTTGGTGAACCTGCAAGAGCAGCGACTGCTCTTAGGCGCCTAGACCACGGTTCAGCCTACATTGGAGCTGTGGTTTTGCAAAATGTTGGTTCTTTGAGTTTGAACGCTTGGGGGGTTCGGGACGGTGGAAACTTTGGGGTTAAGGCCAATGCTTGGAAGAAGGCTGTTCCAGAAACAGGGTGGTTGGAAGATTCATGGGGTGAGGAGTGGTCTAGTGGTGAAGCTTCTCAGCCTGGATGGAAAACTAAGGAGAAACCGATCATGGCCTCGAGGAATCCATGGAATGTGCTTGATAAGGAGGTTGGTAGTTCACAGAGGAGTAGCTTGGTTCCACAAATTTCTGAAAGTTCTCAGATTTCTGAGAGTAAGGCAGAGGCTTCTTTGAGTTTGAGTTTGAGTGGAGTGAGTCATACTGGGCAAAGTAATGGGGGGGAGCCTGAGGAGGTGGAGGACTGGGAGAAAGCTTATGAGTGAGGATGTGTTACATGTAATGGCCTGTGGGTCTCAAATTTTCCCGAAGTTGTGTTTCTTATCAGCATCCCTGTAATTTTGTCCTTCGAGGGGTTCTTTTTTCTATTTTTTTGTTGTTGCTGAAACTCAGAATATATACTCTTTTTTTCTTTTGGGGGAGGCTCATCTCAGCATACAAGCTATGTTAGCATGAACAGTCAATCTCTCTTCAATTAGAGGAGATGAAGGTACTACATTTGTATTGTGATCATATGATGTCAAAGCGTATTATACCAATTAAAAAAAAAAGGCATATTATGCCATGTAGATGGAAGGAAGATTTCAGTTCTCATTTTTTTAGAACCTGCTGCCTGCTGTTACTGCAAGTAATACTGCAAACCCAAGTCCCAAAAATGGATTATGTTTTTTATTTTTACTTTTAGTTTTAATCACTAACTTGTTCACTTGTGTCAAAATTTATTTCCACATTGCAGTCCATATGTTTTAAATACAACTGAGATGGATTAGGATTCGTGTGTCGATCTCAATTAATTGGAAAAAGAGGCTATGATGATGAATATGATTGCAACCCACATAGTCAGCGGTACAACAAACTACAAATGAGGAGTTATTTAAAACCACTACACTAACAAAATGGACCTGACCTCGTGCATGACTAGTTGAAAAGAGCACCTCTCCACCACTATCGATGAGGTTAGATATGAAAACTAATATTATTTTGTCATGTAATTTATTTGATTTATGTAAGGGTATTTATGTTTTTTCAGGGCTGAAAAATTCGGATAATGGAGTCCTTTTCACCTTCTCACCAAGTTCAGGTAAAACTCTGCGAGAGCACTTCAATAACTCGTGCTACGCAGGGTACAATTCCTTGCTAAATCAACCAGTGGTGTCTGACACAACAAGTGGTGTCTGAAACCAGGCTCATACAAAAAAACCCATTATTCTAAATTCTAGGAAATATGTCCAGAATTGGTCCTTGGAACTATTGCAAGAAAAATCACTTTGAAGATTCGCGGTGGGAGTAGACCAGTGTAATAAAAGGGTACCCATCCAAGCCGTAGACCTGTGTAATAAAAGGGTACCCATCCAAGCCGACAACGAGAGAGTAAACTTATGTCGGCCACGCCTGTCCCTTTAAGATTTGAAGTGGGGGCAAACCTATGTCATAGAAGGCACCCATCCGGTGGGAGCAAACCTATGTCATAGAAGGTACCCATCCGGATCACTCATGCAAGAGCAAATCTAAAGGTACATGCTCAAGGAAACTTATGGAGATCAGAAACCAGCCTTAATACCCAAATGTCGTCGAATTCTGCGTTTTTTTTTATCAGCCAACTTCTGGGGACCAATTTGTGGGGGGTTTTTTTGCATCAGAGCACCCTATCCCCAGCTTCATCAGCATATAGAGTCCAAATAATAAATATTATATAGGGCAACTCGTTAACGCACATGGACGACCATACAAGCCTCATCCTATGCTATAAACCCTTAAAAAGGTAGGGAGGATGATGGATCCCAACTCAAGATGGCTAATATAATGCAGGATCGTCAACTCCAACAAGGATCCGATACCATATGCGCCAAAGAATTGCTGAAAATATGAAGATGGTTGGCGCCCTTTACTACCAACTTTTGAAGTTCGGGGTCACTGTCTTTCAAGTTTACTCAAAGAGATAGAAAAAAAGCACTAGGCGGGTCCTAGGCGGCCTGGGGTCGACAGGCTTAGGTAGGCGCTCAGTAGAAAAAAAGGACTATATAGTCTCTAACAATATAAGAATTAGTGAGTTAGGGCACATCAAAATTCAAAAGTATAATCACAATATAAGTATAACTATATATCTTATAAAATATAAGAATTAGGGCTTTATGGCACATCAAAATTCAAAAGTATACTATGCAACACATAGGAACATACAATATTAACCAAAACCCCATATTATGAATTATCCATAGTCTGATTGATAATCCACATTCTACACATAGACATAATTAAAACTTCAAATCTACCAACCAAATTACTAAACTAAAGTTATCAAATACCAAACCAGTAAAACCACAAATCCACAATACACAATCAAGAGGAGGAAAACAAAAATGAAAGAAATATTTGAAGACTCAAAAGAATTTTCAATCAATGTTCAAAATTCAATCATCGTGCATTATCAGAAAAAGTAGGGTCAGCTGCATTTGCATCATATGCATTGGAGTTGTTTCCATAATCATTCTCATCACCCTCCTCGACATAATGATCATCCTCGTCTGTCTCTTATGAATCTGCTTCTTCTTCCAGTATCGTTCTTTATGCAGAAGATCTAGTGACCCTATGGGGGTCGGCTGATGTCCTTGAAGCATTGATGACCATGTCCCATGTCAATCCTTCATGCCACTCGACCTGATCATCATCAACCAACCACTCCATAGCATGTCCATATTTTTTTATCTGAGGGAGGTTTTCTTATCTCTCTTAGCAAACATGTCCTTCAAGAATTGATTATACTTAACATATACTATGTCATTGAGCCTCTTTGATTCAAGCCTGTTCATTTTCTTTGTATAAATCTAACAAAATCAAATGAAACTAATTAATATAAATAACTAAGATTATTAAATATATAATACTAATGCTACAAAATAGTCAAAACTAATAACTACTAAAGTACTAAATTACCAATACAAATTACCTTTATCCCTTCCAATGTACCTCCAATTCCGCTCACAACCAGACGAAGAAGTGGTTAGGTTTAAGATCCGAATTGCCAACTTTTATAAATTTGGAGAACTACACCCATGTTGGCTCCACCAATTGGCTGCAAAGGTATAGAATAAAATCATAAATAAATAATAATAATTATAGAAATGAAACTTGATAACTTGAACAGTTGAACTTGATGAACTTAAAAATATTATTACCTAGATCAATTTTGGTCCTTTATCTCATTGCCATTGGACTCCCAAAAAACTTTAATGAGCACTTGTAAATTATCAGCTCATCAACACATAATATCTTGAATATCTGGATAAAGGATTAGCACATCTACATGCTTATTAAATTTAGTCATAATTGTGCCATTTGTGTGCATATCCTTATTAACAATAAAAAAAAATGGGTTCAAATAATAACCAGCCACATGCAATGGCCGATGTAACTATTTATCCCACTTCTCATCAATAGTCTTCCAAACAAGTTTATAGTGGTTCTCATCGTCATCTAAATTTTGGGCTATCTCTCTCTTGCATTTCTCCGTAGCCTCATATATGTAGCTTATAGAAGCCTTGTCACTATCAACCATGCGAATGACTTTGACAAAAAGAAAAAATACCTTAAGAGTACATTTCACCCCTCACCAAAAAGCTTTAGAAATGATAATATCTCTCACATTCTTCTCAACTTGATCCTTGGACTACTTACATGCTCTCCGTCATCTGAGGTAAACATCTGCCTCAACTGGATTCTCCTCGAATGTATGCTATCTAGGCATGCGTACCAGGTTACAAATCTCGTGACCCCAAGCCTCACAACTTCTTTTTTCTTTGTAAATCTACGCATAATGTTGATGGTGAGAATGTGGCTATAAATAAAATTTGTAATTGACTTTGCCTTCTTTGATGCACCTGATATCTTGGTTAAACCACTAAGAGTCTCAAGCATGAGGTCTATACAATGTACTGCATACAGTGTCCAAAATATTTTAGGGTAAGCTATGCGCAACAAATTAGCATCATCAACTTTAGGAGCAGCATTTTCTGTGACAACTTATATAACAAGGTGCTCCCCAACCTCTTTGATTCCCTTCTCTATAACTTGGAATATGTAATGAGCGTCATATATATGATTAGAGGCAATAGACCTAAGAAAAATAATCCCTAAAAGACAATTCACCAGCAAATTTATGTGGTTTTTTCTCTTCCTATCACTTTAAGCATCAGTCATAATAGAAACTTTATACTGAACCCATGCATTCTTTGTGGCACTCACCGTTTTTTTCCAAAGAGGCTCAGAAAACTCATATGGAGTTGGGGGTTTCATCCCAGGCCCAAATTGGCCAATTTCTTCTATCAAGGCTTAGAAGTTGCTTAGGCGAACAATATTAGAAGGAATGCTTGCCTCATAAAACCATATAGCAACATAAAAAACAACTCTATCTCTCTTTTCCATCTTCACTCTATTTTCAATAGTAATTTGCTTCTTTGTTTTCTCTCCTGTAACCTTAGGGTCAAGCTAGGGCAAAAAACAATCCATAAGGCCTCTTACCCGAGGCTTCTTAGGCAAAGAACTCCCAGAAGCAATTACATCTCCCTTTCCCTTCTCCATAATAATGGATTGTTCTACCTCTTGACATCCCTCCTCGTCATCATCACTGTCATCATCATCATAACTGATTCGAGCCTCAGACTTAATCTCTGCTATGGAGGCATGTCTCTCATCTTTTTTTCATTTTTACAAGACTAAAAAAATTGTTTATTTCCTCTTTAACAATATCAGAAGTTTTTTTACAAGGGGCAACACCCCCCAGATACCGGCAATATGTTTCTTGAACTGGTTTATGCCTCCTTTTGCATCATTTTCACAAAACTTGCATTTTATGCAATTTTTATCCGAAGGAATTGGATTGATATTTGCAACTTGGATCACTACTTCTATTAGAATTCGAAGAAAACATCTCAAAATAATACAACTTATATAAGCAGTAAAAAAAAAATCACTTACTTTGATTGCTCGATCTCCAAACTTCCACCTCAAAGGTGCTTTTAAGGACTCAAAATCTTCTAAAAAACTATATAATAAATTTATAAAACATCTAAAATTAAATATAGGAAAAATTTCGTATAGAACCCTAATTCCTCATATTATTTCATGGTAGATCCGCCCTCTATTTTTTTTGCAAGTGGCATAAGGAAACCTCTAAGGATTTCACTAGACCCCCTCATCTCTTATCCCCCTCTTTTATTGACTTTTGATTATAAAAATTAGCCCCAATAAATATTTTTATACCATTTCAACCCAAAAACTTTTTTAATGGGTGGAAGGGAAGAAAAGAATTAAAATTTTTTTTGGGTTGAAATGGTATAAAAGGATTTGTTGGGGCTAAGTTTTATAGTCAAAAGTCAATAAAAGAATGAGATAAGAGATGATGGGGTACGTTCTTTATACCGCTCGAAAGAAAGAGGGTCTACCATGAAATAATATAAGGAATTAGGGTTCTATACAAAATTTTCCTTTAAATCTAATATCAACGATGATATTTTAATCAATTTCTCATTACTTTGAGAAACCCTTTGATCCTAAAAAAATTACAAAAACTAGTTTTTTGGGGTTTTTCTCTATAAAATGGGCTCTAATAGGTTTTAGGTTTCAAATAAATCTAAAACTTATAATTTTGGCCCCTTAGTATTAAAAAAAAGACACAAAATGCCCCTACCGAATGGGTTTTCTGCCTCTGGGCGGGACATAGGCCTTGGGCTGGGTGCCCGCTTAGTGGGTTCCTGGGCGTCTAGGTAGGCACCCTGGGATTTCCGCCTTTTTTTGGAGGCTAGGCCTATACGATGCGCCCAGGCCTTCTAGACTGCCTAGGCGTTGGGCGGTCTGCTTTTTGAATCACTGTCCCTATCCATGGTCTATCAGGCTAATGTCCCTTGATTGTTTTGGGCATCAAATTGATATCATTTTGAAGACATCTTTTAATTTTACCTTTGGAATTTGGATGCTCTCTCTCTCTCATATTTTTTTTATTATACACATGGGCCCTTTCATGTGTTCAGCTTAAAATATTTTCTTGCATGGGGACTCTTTCAGGTATTCAACCCAACAAATGTTTTTCTTTTTTTCCCCTCTGCAAGGGGGTGTTGGGTCTATTTTTAGTCGTAATACAAGACTAAGTACACTTAGAGAAATTTATATACAAGCATGAGGGTGTAATGCAAGAAATAAGTACTGAATGAATGTCATGTCTATATACCTTGGAAAACGGTGGGTTATTGTGCAAACTCAATGTATAAGGACTCGTCATATGAGGGCCTTTTTACATCATCTACTAAACATAAATCCAAGATAGCCCATGGTCACTAAATTTGAGATTTTTTCCAAATTATAAGAAGTCTTCTCATGGAACCTGAACCATTAGATTCTTGACTCAATGCCTTATCTACCATATTAGTGTTGTAAGGATATCTCAAGTGAGAGTAGCAAGCTCCACAATAGTAAGCATAAAAACTGTACAAAAGCTTAGCCGTTGCTGTATAATTTCTACCAATATATGGAGAATATTTAGACCAAAGTTTGTAGAGATATATGTTGTAGTCTCCTCTATAAAATTATCATACTCCCAATGTCAATAATTCCCTGTGGTGAGTGATTGAGCTTGTAGTCTTCAGACCTGTTGTCGCAATCTACAACAGATTTGGGTCCATTTCAAAGTGTCATATCTCCCTCATCTATGATCCATTTGAGGAGAATTTTGAATCATTGTGTTTGTCTCTAAGGCCTCTATCAATCCACAAGATTTTATAGTGAAATGATTCGTCATCAAAGAGCGATAATGAAAGTACTTGGACATGTCAAAACGATTTTGCAGACTGGCAAATGACATATAAGAAATAACCACTTTTTTTTATTTTCTCATGGAATATCATGATGGATCTTGGCAGTTACATGTTCAAATTCAAACATCAAGACAAGATGAAGTTCAAATAAGGACCGTGCTTATCATTAAAAATACCTGGAGGTATTTTCAAAATTGAAAAATGATATGAGTTTATCATTTCAAACTAAATCATGAGTTATGATTGGTTATGGTCAACAATATGGATATGCTTTATCAATCTTCATCCTCATCTTATTAGATAACCTATTTAAAACTACCTCTCAAGGACAGATGAGACTGATCTTTGAATCCATACTAGACCCTCCTTTGTATTTCCCATCTTTGTGCATGATAGAGAAAGAGCGAGAGATGAGAGAATGATTGTATATCAACAAGTTATTGCATTGGCAGTTAAGAGATAGGCCTTCTGATAGTGCCATCTTTTGTTCTTTGGGGTGAAATCATCAAAGAGAGAAAAATGTTGATTACTTTACTCACTTGAAGCCTCTGTTAAAAAAGGAGCCAATACGTGGAAAATACCTCTACGTATAGTCAGATATACTGGCCCCCATACGCCCCTTGGTAGCGATATTCTCTATTTATCAGTATATTTTCCTGTCATATGTGAATGTTTAAGCTTCAAGACTCGAATCATCGGTGTTCGACCCCATATAAAGGGTTGATGTAAATTGTAACAGGAATTAGAAGTTCCTGGAGCTCCTCACATACCCATTATATATATAAAAACCTTCTTATCTCCATAATATAAAACTCAAGGGCATATTTGACCTCGGTTGTGTAGGATTTTTGGTTTATTTCTTTGATATAAAGTTATTATGTCATAAATATATTTTTAACACATTTTGGGCAACAAGTCTCTAGTGACGCCATTGAGGAGAAATTCACCCTTTATTTTGGGTAGAGTATTTTTTCTCTCTAGAATTGGGTTTCACAATAATCACTCTTTCGATCTCTCTATGTCTCTATATCTCTCTCCCTCCCTCTCTCTCTTACTTTGACGATCAGTCCCTGAGTTCTTTACACATGCTGCCAAAAGGAATCATAGATCGTTGTCTTCGTGACATCTTTCATGATGAGAACCATGCTTGCGTAATGCACTTTGCTGGTTGTTCGTATTCTCTGTGAAGAGTCATTTGGCATGAGTACCTTGTTGTATTTTGTTGTATTGTATGATTGGGCTGGCGCATCAGCCACAAAGGTGTGGGGTTAAGACGACTCGAAGGTCAAAGGCTAAGTTCAAAATTTCAGTAGGCACTAACCCTCTTCGAATTACTCTAACTTACGACGAGAAGTAGAGATGAACCATGGGTTGTAGTTATCAATCCAAATGTTATTCAAGAGTCCACCACTCAAGGCATGCCTATGGATATTCTTATGCCGCGAATTGTTAACGCGAATATTCAGGGTAGGCTCGCACGCTGTTGCGAATCCTAGAGCTCACTAGCAAAAGTTGGAAGTCCTAGCATAAGTGTGTCGATTGGTGACATCAAGGTTCAAATGGAAACAACTCGTGCGTCGAATGTGCTTCGTGAGAATAAGGCGGTTGTGCCCATTAAGCAATATCAAGTTAATCACTTGAGGAATCCATTGAGCCAACACCAAGGAGTTCCAACCGATATGGCTCTGGAGCATGAGCTTATTCAGGTATCCCGTTCATAAAAAACTCAAAGGCTAGCGGTCAGGTCTCTTCTTGAGCCTAATTTACCCGGACATACATATCATATCCATAAGCCAGCAGTCAGGTCATCTCTTGAGCCTATCTTGCCCGGATCCACATATCGTATCCATAGGGCAGCAGTCAAGTCTCTTCTTGAGCCTAACTTGCCCGAACCTATGGATTATATCCATAGGCCAGTGGTCAGGTCTCCTCTTGAGCCGAATCTTGAGCCATACGTTAGTGGTTAGGTCTCCTCTTGAGCCTAACCTGCCTGGATTTACAATTCATATTCATAGGCCGGTGGTCAGGTGTACTCTTCAGCCTAACCTGCCTAGACTTACATGTTATACTCATAGGCTGGTGGTCAGCTCTCATCTTGAGCTTGACTTACACATGCTTACCTCTCATGCTCATAAGCTGACAACCTATCCTATCCAATGTGACCTAAGACCATAAGCCAAAGCCTTGGATAAGTCGAACTCGTTCGTATCTCATGATGGGAAACCTACTCCCACACGCTCACAAAGGCCATGAGTAAAAACTGCCCTTAAAAAGGAAGGTAGGGTCCTCAATGAGCACGTCGCTTCCAAAGCATGAAAATCCATTGAACTGAATGAAAGTTTTATGGGTGAAATGTGAGCAGGGTTGGTGGACCCAAAGCCTAGAGTTATCTTTGAGCAAGTTGAAAGTCACCTTTTGTGTGTGCAATCACGCTTGGATGCACGACAAAGAGCTCGTATGGCTCTGAATCCTTCAAATTGAAAGGGGATGTTTGTAGATTTCCCACTACTTCCAGTGCTAAGAGGTAGGATGGAAGATGATGTCTTTGAGGTGTGCTCATGTAATGTGATAGGGATCTCCAAAGAACAAGATGGTAAGAAGGGCAAGGAACCTCAAGGAAACCAAAGCCACTTCGAACTTTGATGATATTTCATCTCTTTCATCCAATGAAGGACTCCTCCTGCCAAACCTTCGAGGAAAAAAGGAGGTAATAAGCCACGCTAAGTTCATACGATCCTAAGTGCATTACATGGAATGTGACTAAGGCTCAAAAGCCTGGTCGGCACTCGTGGGTGCCCAAATGGTATCAAATCATACCGTCGAAAACAGAATCACAGACATTGAAAAATGAATCGTTTGGATTACCTTTGGAAGAAGCATAACAAATGTCATAATGGCTGGTGGAGTGGACAAACCCCTAATGGAACCAGAGGAGGTGAAGGGCCATGCTGGATCTAAAGGAACCAAAGCTTCGAACACAAAATGTTGAACTCGAAGCCTTGAGAATAGTGTGTTTGTCAAGCAATTCAGGGGACACTTCAAAGCAGCAATCTTCCAATTCAAGTGCGGGAAATCAACTGGCAATGATCTAGCACTGCGTTTGCCTCCACAACATATATGTACAACCATGGCGATTGAAACACTTCATGACTAGTAAGGGAAAGTTTATGGTCTCTACACCTTCCATGCATACGACCTATATATGCCTCTCAAAAATTATATCCAGACTTCGCACATTTTATATCGGTTTGTGTGGATACCTCCAACAATGAATATCTCCTAATGCGGTAGTTTGTCCAGTCACTGTCAGGACTTGTATTCACTAAGTATTTTCATTTGCCTCCAGGATCAATACTTACCTGGAGACAAATGTAGGAGGTACTATTGGCACACTTCCATATCACCGAAACAAAAGGAACAATGAACCCGTGCAATAGTACCTTGCTTATTGATAGAATCTTAGCATAGGTTAAGCTATTCCATTGGTTGAACAACAAGAGGTACATATGCATATAAAAAACATGAGACCATAGAGCACACTACATTTACAAGCATCTAATGCTCAAACCTTCAGCAACTTGGTCTCCAATGCTGTGAATCTTGAGAGCCTTATGGAGGGGTTCGGTCTTGGCCCAAAGCCGATAACCATTACGAGAGATGCAGATAAAGAAATGTACAAAAGCAATCAGGCAAAGGCTGCAATGGCTACCACGATGTTGCTCAAAATGGGAGAGGAAGGAATTACCCTCCTCCAAAGGAATACGGCAGCCCAGAGGCGTCAAGTCGAGGACTAGGTGGACCTAGGGGAAAGTAACGCACATTCCAAGAACTCATCAAAAAAAAATATTCTTTAAATAGGGAGGATGTCCCTGAGATACTGGAGAACCTATTAGCGTCCAGAATGATTAAAATTGCCACCACTACGGTATCCAAATCAACTGGAGTAATCAGATCAATCCAACTATTGTGTCTACCATCAAATGGTTTGGCACTTGGTTAAGGATTGTTTTCCTCTCAAATATATCATCGAAAATCTTATAAAAAAAAGAAGGCTCAAACATAATGAGCAAGAAGCTTTTGCATCAGGGACGACGACAACCATCACCATATTTCTGGCATCTGATGAATGCAAGTCTGCCAAAGTAATAAGGTTTTATCCAAAGTTGCACCTTCAACTGCAAAGATGTGTTGTACATATATGAGCAAGTTGTCATCGCTGGGTTGATTACAAAGAAGAAAGGAGTCATGAGGAGAAATAGCAGCTGCCAAGGGACGCCGTATTGCCTTTATCACAACAATCGAAGATTGCCTTTATCACAACACTCGAACACATAGTCTAGAGGATTGTTGGCCAATGAGAGATATGATACAAAGTCTCATTGACCAAGTAAGCTTAGTTCTTTCCTACTCGCCCTTGCATTATAAGACCAAACAGGAGAAATCCTTTTCCCCAATACGATAGGTTACCCTTGAAGTACCCATACTACAAATGGTTGAGGGGTGTCCTCACCTTGAGATATTTAAACTTTGTTTAGAATATTCGGGGACCTTAAATTCTTTCTTAACTACTGATAGTATTGTTATAGGCCATTTTTGATGCACTTGTTTTCTTGATGCGAATAAAAGAGGAGGTAGTCGCAACCAAGACCCGCAAGTACTTGACACACCTATGGACTATAGAAACCCGCATGTGAATAAACCTTATTTTGAAGAGGAATGGTAATCGTGTAATCTTGGCCCCAAAAGACTTAGATGAGACTCTTATGACATCCTAAGAGTGTCCCTCAAGTATCGTCCTGATTTGATAAAAATACGAGGGAACAATAGAAGAATCAGTTTCGAGTACATCTCTCTATTGTGCACAAGGTGCACCATAGCTAAAATTCCATATTATTGATCTCTGATGGTCACCAGACCACTACAGATGAATTCAGAAGGCCGAGACCAGCCTTTTTGTCAAATTTCAGCTCAAATAGACCTTTTTGAGTCTTACTTTCCTAAAATGGTGAGGCCTTTTACTATTTACTTGCAGCCACCAAGAACTAGTTTCCATTTATGGAAACTGCGTTTTTAAAAAGACATGCATTCTTGTGAGAGCTGTGTCTCCTTTGGCTTGAAATGAATCAATCTGAATTTTAGTATGTCGTTCCCCTCATTGAGATGAACGTTTTGTAATATGGCACGTCCCGAGATGATGCCCGAGATGAGAGTTATTCTAGAGATAAATTTGCTCAGGAAGTACTTTATGAAGAATTTTGCATGCAAGACGTCTCCTCACTCTAATGGAAGTTTCTCGAGGCCCCGAGATCAGATGATCCCAAAAACATACCCATTGCGACCGTGACTCAAAGATCTTCGATTTGAAGTAAGATTCGCTTGCAGTGAAGTTTGGAAAGATACTGAACCAAAGCTCTAAAGAAGGCATAATTTTCTGGTGACTCCCAAAATTCCAAAATTGGTTAATCGGAGTCCAAATCGCGTGATTTTTGTTATAAAATGATCACGACAATTTCCTCTTCGATAGACGACAAAAAAAAAATACCAAATGAGTGACAACTCCAGCTAGATTGAAGATTCAAGAATTCAAGTTTATGTGTTTGCCTGGAATTTTAACCCATAAGCACAACTCCACGGCAAGACGCAAATCATATATCAAAACGACCATCTCGGAACGATCTAAGTTTCTATGATGATAGATTGGCCGAAACGTCACCTAATCATTAGGAAAAAGGGCCCGAACCATATGGAAGAGAAAGGACCCATTATGAGGGGCTATTTTATCATTTTCATACTTTGTAAGTGTCAGAATTGGTCATTTTCACCCAATTCTGGGATTCACTTTTTATTCCTTTAATTTCTATTTTTAAGCAATTAAGTTAGCTTTTGAGTGTGCACCCTTGTTTAAGGGGTACCTCTATGTAAGAAAACCACTTGTAATTTGTAATGAGTTTTGCAAGATTGAGCATTTGCTAATAACGTTGAGTAGAGGGCTTCTTGCTTAACTCAAGAGAGGAGAGAGAAATTTTTATCCATTGAGAGAATACCCATGCCCACCATAAACCCTACTCCCTACCATACACCCTACACCCTACCATACACCATACACTTTACTCTCTACCGTACACCTTACACCCCACTCCCTACCATACACCCTATTCCCTATCAAACACCCTACATCCCATTCCCTAATCCATACACCAACCCATATCGCTCTCAAGGCGCCGGTCTTCTCAAGCCTAGGTGTCGGTCCCTAGTCATCAGTCTATCACACCTAGGTACTCTCTCTCTCTCCCCCTCACTCTCTCCCTCTTCCCCCCTCCCCTTCTCAAATCAGTGTCCAAGCCGCCCACCTCTTCTCTCTCTCTCCCTCCAGATCGGCAACCAAGCTGCCGGCCTCTCTCTCTAGACTGGAAGCCAAGCCGTCGGCCTCTCCTCTCTTTTCCTCTCTCTCTTGGGTAGACCGGTGATTAAGTCGGTGATCTCCTCCCCTCTCCCTCTCTCATTCCCTCTTTCTCCCCCTCTCTTTTCTCCCTCTCTCTCTTCCCTCTCTTTCTATCCTCACTCTCTTCCCTTCCTTCTCTCCCTCTCTCTTCACACCCTCTTCTCTATTCTCTCTCTCTCTACCTTCTCTCCCTGTCCCTCTTCTCACTCCCATCTCTCATTTTCCCTCTTCTCTCTCCTCTTTCTCTTCTCTTTTTACTTCAAGGGGACTTGCACTCGAGTAGAACGTCAGGGTAAGACCTGAAATATCATCCTTGACTCGTCTCCGAGGAACTCTCTTCTTCCCTTTACTTTCTCTTCTCTCTCTATTGCAAGGAGGCTTGCGCTAGGGTAAAACATCAGGGTAAGACCTGATATATCTCCCTGACTCATTTTCGAGGAACTCTCTTCTTTCTCTTCTCTTTCTACTCCAAGGAGACTTGCACTTGGGTAGAACGTCAGTGGAAGACCCAGTATATCACCCTTGAATCGTCTCCGAGGAACTATTGTCTTCTATCTTTTTCTGTGTTCTTTCTATTCTATGGAGGCTTTCACTCGAGTAGAACGTCAGGGTAAAACCCCGTATAGTCTCCAATGAACTCTCTTTCCCTCTCTCTCTCTCTCTCTCTCTCTCTCTCTCTCTCTCTCTCTCTCTTCTTCTTCTTCTTCTCGTCGTCGTCGTCGTCGTCGTCGTCGTCGTACGTACGTACGTACGTACGTACGTACGTACGTACGTACGTACGTACGTACGTACGTCGTACGTTACG
>NW_006495044.1:1628561-1658019 GCF_000471905.2 Amborella trichopoda | reverse complement strand
ACGTCGTCCGTACGGAACGTACTTAGTTCGTTCTTACTTACTTTTCTTTCGTTGTTCGTTTCTTACTTCTTACTTAGTAGGACGTTCTACCTACGTACGTAGTAACGTACGTACGGTAAACCCGGTAACCGTACGTACTCCTACTATACTACTCTTCCTTCCTCTCTCTCTCTCTCTCTCTCTCTCTCTTCTCTTCCTCAATCTTCTTTTTCTTCTCTTCCTATTTTCGAGGAGTCTTGTGCTCGGGTCGAGCGTCAAGGTAAGATCCAGTACATTACTCGAGACTTGTCTCTGGGGTACTTAGGCCTAGTGCCTAATACTCTTATTCTGTCTCTAGTATTGCCTCCTAGGGGAGGCGACGCCAGAAGGCTCGCAAATTTTCTTCCTCTCTATTCTCTCTTCACCCTCTTCACCCACTACTCTCCCTTCTCTTCTTCTATCCCTCCTTCTTAACTTATTCATCTATGTAGCTCCCGCTCTATAAGGAGGCTTGCGCTTGAGTAGAAAGTTAGGGTAAGATCTGGTATATTGCCCAAGACTTGCCTCCAAGGGGAGGCAATGCCGTAAGGCTAACGGATTTTAATGAGCGACCACCCTTCTTACCTTGATCTATCAAACCCAATTTTGCAACCTCTAACCCATCCAAGTTTACTTGCCTCTTATTTTGTTGGTGCCACATGCATTAATGGGGTCCAAAGGCCACCACCCTTGATAAACACCCCGCTGCCAATTACTTAACCACTGGCCAATAGCTTAACCACTGGCCATGCATTGGTGGGGCCCGAAGGCCACCACCCATCATAAACACCCCGCTACCAGTGGCTTAGTCACTGGCCCTTGCTCAAGGAGTGGCCCTATGGCCACCCCTCACTTTCCCCATCATGCATCTGGCAGTATACCTGCTAATGCTTTTGTGGGTGGCCCCAAAGCCACCCCTCACTCTTTCTACACTCGCATCAATGCCTTACCCACTCATGCTCTCACCCACAAGCACACTGACGGCCATGGGTGGTCACAAGACCACCCCCCACACTAACACTACTCACAGGCTGCCGGTCTCCCCACCACCACTCAAACCAGCGGCTTGGCCACCGGCCTCCCTCACAAAGGTGGCTCAAAATCACCCCAATGCATCAACTCACCTGGAGTAGCGGCTAGGCTGCTAGTCTTGCACTTAGGGGCAACCTAAAAGCCACCCCATCTCACTCTCACTCGCCGTGCCTCTTGGGCCCAGGCTCCATGCACAATGGTGGTCCATAGGCCACTCGATTTTGCACTTCATCCCTCTGGTGGACTACCCACTAGTCACTCTGCTCAGAACAGCCCTAAGGCAGCTCCCCACTCACTAATACATCATCGATGGCCTAGCCATCGATCACACCAACACATGCACATCATGAATGGTGGCCTCAAAGTCACCCCACCACGTGCACAACACCGAGAGGTCGGTACCTCCGCTGTCAGATCCTCTCACCCACCTCGTCGGCTGCAAAGCCACCTGCATCTCACCTTTGCATTGTGCACACATGAGCGTGCCAATGACAAATCTTGGTTATGGGGGGAAATGCCGGTGCCGCAAGCCTGTTGACCCCCATCATACCTCCACTCATCAAACCTCCACCCCCACTTTGAGGTCAGGGGTGTCTGAACCTGGGTCTGTCTCAGTGCACCATCATGTTCTGTCTCTACTTGAGGTACCGACCTTGAGAGTGGCAAGGCTGTGTTATTGGTCGTTACATTGCAAAGGCTTGAAACGGCTATTACGCTGTTGGATTCCCGCTGGCCCCAAATCGGAGGAATGTAGTAAGAGGTATGTAGATGCCTGATCGCCCAAGCACTAAGACTCGAGAGTTGGACGTCCCTGTGCATGCAGTGGGGCCACCTAAACCCTTCACCACATCGTACTCGAAGACCTTCCCTCCGAGTACCCTTCTTTCATCACCATCAATCTTCACATGTGCGCCGGCCCCCGAGGAAGAACTTGGGGCAAAGTACTCAGAACAAGACAGGTTGAGCAACCTCCCTATCCCTCAACGAGGCATCAGCCTCCTAAAGCAAACATACCATCCACTACTCTGGGCTTTCATACATTGCCTAAGCTTGTGGCCTTCGCCTTAACCTACTTAAGACGAGCCAACCGCTTGGAATCATGCTCTCAAGCGTCTATTGGAACTTGAGAATTAAGAACAAGAAGGGTGTGCAGATTTCCATAAGAAAGCCAAGAATGTCAGCATCAATCGGGTTAGTAAACCCAAAGATGCGAAACCCATTATATCCGTTGTTGATGGAGACATATCAAAAAATGAAGTGTAAAGCCCAATGCTTAAGCATTGAAGTCCGAGGCGACGAACTGACCCCCTCACTGTTCTGAGACTATCAAGCATCGAATGAACTCTTAGCACGATCCCAAGACCATCAAGCACCGATGCTTACCCGAGCACAAAGGAATGTCCAAGATCAGTCAGGGCAGCTTCAACCCCTCCTATCTAGACTCCATGATTGACCCTCTAAATGGTATAAGACCATCGTTACACTCAGGGTACCATCTCTCAAAGAAAGGGCATAAGACCCTCGTTACACTAGTTAGTCAGATCGAGGGCGAACCCGATGGCCGGCATCATCGAGACCCTCATTTCAGATCATGGAAAGGCTTAAGGAAATAAAAAATGCAAGACAACCAGTGACAACTTCTCATCATGGTGGTAACTTGTCTATTGTGCCACCATCCTTGGGGGACAATCAAAGACCACATCCCTTTCCAATGGCGCCAACACTTCCATGACTCCTGAGCCAGAGCGGTTTCTCTGGTTGTCTCGCCAGCAGTCACACATGAGGACATCGATTCCATGATTCATTGAAGCCTCCGGAACATACAAATTCCACGATACAATGCACGACATCATACAAAAAGTCGTACCCGTCTTTCATCGATCAACTCCCGTTTCCACTATTATATCAAGAGGGAAAATTGCGAGTCTTCAACGACACAGTCTCACCCCAACAACATGTTTCGCACTTTGGGTCAGCATGTCAAGTGTCGGCGTCCTATAGTTGGTTTCTCCTTCGCCAATTCGTGGAAACCTTGGATGGGCCAGCTTTCAAGTGGTGTGCTCGCCTAACTCCCAACTTCATCCCCTCATGGGACGAAATGAAACATCTATTCTATAAACGCTTTTATGAGGTCGAGCGAGACATTTAGGCCATCAATCTTCTTACTATGACCCAAGGACCAAACGAGTCCATTAACAAATTCGTCTAAAACTTGTGTTATGAGGAAAGAGATCTCGCTCCATGTCAGTGTATCAAACCCCCTTACCTTCTCCGGCATGATCTCAAAAGTGGTGCGAATCAAAACCTTGCTGAAACACCATAGAGGCACTCAACCCCCAGTACTAAATGGAGGAGCGAATCAAAATTTCAATAACAATCGGCTTGGCCCATGTTATAATCGACAAAAAGATGCAGCTACTGGGACAGTCATGACCACGTCAACCCATGCCAAAGTTCCTACTCCCCCGACCCTGATTAAAGTTTTGGACACTTCCACAGGGATACCAAAATTAAGAACCCAATGTGATCCTCAGCAAAAACAGTAGCAACCTTAATCTTATAACCCAGAACCTCCACCTCCAAACCTTGATCGCAATGAGTTCCAAGAAAGACTCAACAAGCAATACAATTTTGATAAGATTTGGACCATGATGATTCTCCAAATGCTGTTGGATGAAGGGATGCTAATCTTCCCCGAACTAAGGAGGCTTGAAAAGGTGTACTGTCCCTACCATCGAATGCTCAACCATGTAGTAGAAGGCTGCTTCAACCTTAAGGATCACATTGAGGCTCTGATCCAAAAGCGGAATCTCAAAAACACCTCGGAATCCTTGGAGATATTTTTTAGACATTGAAAATCCTTTAAATTGATCATATTGACCTCGACAGGATCTAAAAATTATATATAATAAGCTCTAAAAATAATGTGTTGCATCACATTATCTAGACCACCCATTTTCAAGCAGTCATAATTTTGTTTAACCTACACTATTTTGGAAGCTTCAATTTCATTATCAGGATGGAACATCATAAGGGTTTCAAGAACTAAAGCTCCGCCTTCATATGGTCACAGATGAAGAAGAGCAGCTTTAGAGCGTGCATCCGAGCGATTTGGCTGCTAACCTTCTCCCTAAGCTATTTAATATGCTCATCCAGCAGGGGATGATTAACCCTCGTCTGCTGAGCCGAGGAGCGTGGCTCAAGGGTGCAAAAATCTCTGATGCTCTTATCATTAGCTAAGAGGACATGATATATCTCAATGCTGGTCCTTCATGTCCATCTTAGAAGCTCATATGACAAGTGACCAATTGGCCATAACAAATCCAGCACCATTACATGGAATCATATCCAAGGTCTGATCCAACGCCATGTGAGCATATTGTAGAAACTCATTTAAGGATATTGTTGTACGTCATTTGTGACGTACTTCCAAAGCCCATACAAATAAGGGGAGAGTCAGAGACAGCTTGGTCCTGCAGGTTCATCAGACACCCACGAACTAATGTTGTATTGAAAAATAAAGCCTAGGGCTATGTGACTTGGGTGCGGTGCCATCGCACTAAAGAAGGACCCTTCAACTGTAGCCCTATGCTAACGGCTGCAGAACTATACCAAGCCACCGCCATTGCACTCAGAATGTCGAAAAACCCTTGAGGACCAAATTTGGGCTCAATCGGATTGCCCTGAAGGGGTCTACGCCTATGAGGCCTTGCAACTGGTGGGTTTCACACTAGCGCGGTGCGGCTTCACCAAACCAGTCCCTGGAAATGGGGACTACAACAATGCTTTTCGGCAGCAGCTTCGCCAACCCATGGCGCCTTCCTCTGAAACCAGAGAGAGCTCAAAAGTTGATATGTTCTAAATCATGCCAGCCCTGTCATTTTGACCTATGACACACACTATGGCGTGATTGGGAACTGCATTGCTTCGAGGAAGAAGGTGCTCGCAGAACTAGAGGGAGAACCAGCGTTCAAGGAGAAGAAGCCTCAAATTCCCGTGGAGCTACACACTAGTACAACTCTTGCATTTAATCTAAGGTCCGATGAATGCAAGTTCCCTAGGTCACCAAAAAAGTAAATCCTGCTGGTTGCTGGAATCCCTTTTTCCTGTAACCTCTCAAATTAGGCAAATGCATGAACCAAGACCCAATCAACCCAAACTTGGTGAAAAATGGCTGTGACAACCTCCTCTCTGACTTGCAAGCATAGCCAGAAACCAGAACAACGAAGCTCGAAGAAGCATTGGTAAAACGAAGTTCAAGAATCTAGTCGAACTTTCGCTTCGAGGAACAAGGCCATCACAACATGATTAAAGGGCATCAAAATGCTCACCATTGAGAGGACATTGAAGATATACGGTTGAAATAGTTGAACCATTGCCACAAGTTGCAAAATAAGCTTTCAAGGTCTTGCCATGGTAGAGCAACCTGTATGCATGGACTATTTCGTCATTCATGTAAAAGATCTCAGGAATATTTTGGTCATTTATGCATAATTTCAGATTTTATTTCTAATTTCTTAAATTGTAATTAAGCTTGGTTTTTGAGTGTTCATCCCTGTTTAGTGAATCCTCTATATAAGCAAGCTTAACCCACTTGTAAAGGACCCAAGACCCCGACGCCTTTAGAGACCCCTTTCAAGCCCCAATACCCTCAAAGGCTGGGAAGAATCAAGGTTAGATTGCGCTTATCTTATTAGCTTGTTTTTCTTTGTGAGTCCCCAATCCCTGCTGGAGAGGAGAGAGGGGGAGAGAAACCTTTGAGAGAGAGAAGATACCCCTGAGTGCACGGTCTCATAAGCACTCCGGCAATGCGGGTCATCATCCCTCTCTCTTGAGTCGAGTCACCGTTTCTCTCTCTCTCTCTCTCTCGCACACACACTCTCACCTTCATGCGCGACCTCATCTGTGCGACAGTCTGCATCCGCCCGCTAGCTCGTGAACTTGAGTAAACCCATGAGCCTCAATCCTCGAGTTTCCTCACGCCCCCTTTAGCGACTGACCAGTCCCCTTGGAAGAGCAACCAAGGAGGAGGGAAATTTAGATCCCATTCCAATAGCTTAGAGAGAGAAGAGAGAGGCTGCGAACTTGAAGAGGGTCCCCATCCAAACCGTGTTGACAATCAGCCGGAGGACTTCGTAATTGCTCTAAGAGGGTTATCTGCCCGAGCGTGTCCCTGAACCTCCCAAGTGGCGTAAAGAGCATCCGCGTTCCAATTGAAAAATCTCTCTCATCATCGACGCCTATTGGCAAGCAGGAGGGCCCGTGCGCAATACACATGCCGGACCTCCATGATTGTTAGAGAGAGGGTTTCTGCCTTCGAACCCGAGGGAAACCAAGACCCCAACGACATCAACTGGTGACACATCACCCTATCGTTGGCCCGAGCCATCTTCAGGTACCAACTCTCTTTCTCTTTTATCTATTGTTGCTATGGGATCCCTTTCTCTCTCTTTCATTTGGGTTGGAGATTTCTACATCCTTATACTCGGGGTGAGCGAACCATTAGGCCCTATCTCCCCCGCATGTCCCTTGTGTGGCTTTGCTGGCCCTGCCGTCCTAGTCTCACTCGAGACAGTTCGAGGCATGGGCCCTCAAGTCCCTCGCTCCTCATCCTTTGATGCTAAGGGCAAACCCCTTAATACCCAAGGAATGGGTGGTGCTATGGTCGCCCCCTCACAAAAGCGCCATGTGACTCGCGGGCACCGCGCCAGCCACATACCTCTAGGAGGCCCTCGTGCCATTATTCCTCCCCACTCGGCCAGTCCTAAGAAGGCCACCATGCTCACGGGTAGTCGAAAGGTGACCTCACCCACGTCACACAAGGGCGTTGCCAACACTGGCACCACCACACACACACCACCCAGTTGCGACTTCCATGCCAGCCCGCGCGGCTACTTGACCACGCGCGCCTGTACCTATAACATTCATGGTGGTCCAACCATCGTTGTAATGAATCGGGGCAGGTGGCAACCCTCCCCGATCTCCCAAACCACTTCGGGTCTCTTCCGACTTGGACGCAACGCTGGTGGTTCCCTTGCCACCTATGCCATGCATGCTAATCCCGTGGCTTGGGGCAGTCCAATTGCTGACCCAAGATAGGTACACAAATTTCGAGACAATCGAAAGTCCTATAAACCCAATGCACATTCATGCAGAAGGCCTGAGGTCCTCATCAACTAAACGGGTGGGTACCACATGTACTCCGCCCCTCACCCCACAGGGCGTTGGCCCCGCGGCCACCCCAAACACTACTCTGGATTGCGCACACACATGCAGGTTTAGAGAGAATACTGGTCACTTCATCCCATCTATTGGTGGCCCTCAACCACCATCTCCTAGTACATAACTCCTTGTCCCCAGGTATTTCACTTTGCTTGAGCTCATCGACTTTGCTCAAGCATCAGTAGAGCAGGCTTACTAAAAAGGAGATGGGGGCCGTTTCTAGTTTTGGAGAAGGGCTCATCAGAACTTGCGGTACAAACAGGTGAAGAGTGTGGAGCCGCACTCCTACAGCGAGAGGCAAGGGCTGTCGCCTTCTGGGATCTCCAAAAACATAACAGATTCGAGCCGTTGAGTGACATAGAGCGGGGCGGGGTTGACAGCACCGCCCACTGCTTCACCACTAGGACATGGGGCATCGCATTTCACCCATCTGACCCACGGCCCCAAGGTTGTCTCGAGCCCAACCGACCAAGGATGTGCTTCAGAGACCCTTGAGCATTGAAGTCAATGGTGGTACAGGGCCAGCAACCCCTCAGGCCCTCTCGGGGCAAGGCAATGGGGAAGTTTGACCAACCACCCCCCCGAAACTGCTAGCCATGTCACGTGCTGGTCTTTCACCAAGGATGTGCAACAACCCAGGTAGATCGAATGTGCCTACGGTCGGGGAGAAGGCTGAAGTTGGATTGGAGACCCCCTCCATTCGAAACCTTGAAATACCTATACCACTGCCAATCCCGTACTCCAAGTCAACTCACCCCCTGGGCGAGTCCCACTCTCCCTTCAAACGACCACAAGCTGCATCGACACCTCAAACCCATGCCAGCACTATCCCCATCTAAGCATCCCAACTTGCGCAGCCTCTATCCTGTCTTACTCCCGCTGCCCCTTCTTCGATCGTGCAATGTGGCCAAACTCCCCCGCCAGAGCCTATTCAGGAGATTGTCGTTCCTTCGAGGATCGGGACGAATCCTCCTCAAACTGGGGCAGCCCCAGCACCATCTTCTCTTATCAAGGCAAAGGGGTACCTGGGGACCATCCCGGCCATAGCTGACAGGGTCAAATCTGACGTAGTTGGGAATCTGAGGAAACTTCCTGCTCTCCTAAGCATCTACGATGCCCTCATGCTATCTAAGGACCTCCGAATGGTGCTTGTTCAAGCACTCTCCACTCTCAAGGTAAATGAGATAGAAGTCGAGCGAGTTTAGGTGGACCCTGCCATACTCAACAATTGCATGACTATCACATTCTCAGACGATGATTTACAACTTGGGGAAAGATCACACAACCGCCCTCTCTTTATGTCAGATGAACTGTATGCCTGTTCAATCAATTGCATCATGCTAGATGGAGGATTCACGGTGAACCTGATGCCCAAGAAGATCTTTTCTCGGATCGGATTGAGTATAGATTAGCTCGAACCCACTAGCTTAACGGTTCAAGAATTCAATCATGCCGGTGAGAAACCGATGGGCACGATTTGGCTCAAACTCAAGATCGGGGATCCGAGTGCCACTACCCTCTTCCACGGCATTCACATGGACACCTCTTATAACATCCTATTTGGTCACCCCTAGCTCCATGAGCATGGTGTGGTTCCATCCACACTTCACTAATGCTTCAAATATAGTCGGGACGGGGGACAACATGTGGTCTATGCTGATAAAGGTCATTCCCAATCGTCGAGTCACACTATGCAGATGCAAAGTATTATTTTGCGAGCCCACTATGTCCCCAGAGGCCGGAGCTGTCAGCAAAGTCCTGAACTGACCCTAAGTTGAGCGAAACTGCCCCAACCTCCCATGATGATGTGGAAGACATGGAAAAATCTCTCTGTCATCTCTTTCAAGAGGAAAAGAGATACGGAAAAGTGGTTCCTCTAACTTCAATCGATGAAGATTTCCCTATGCCTTCAGAAGAGAAACCAAGCCTAAGGGAAGTGGGGGATACAATCCTCGCCCTCCCTCCTGCACAAGAGGCCCTGCCGATAGAAACATGGAATATACTTAGTGGCAGCACCGCTGCAAGTTCAAACCCGTCGGCTCCCATGCTCGCTTATAACCCTGAGGGGTGAAAATTCTGTGTATCCTCGCCTCCTTACCACATGTGTCCACAACTGCTCGCAATAGGGAGGGGATGAAAATTTGGGGCATCCCTACCACCCTACCTAAAACTGAAATAGTGTCAACAAAAGATCCTCCTGCTGGCCTAAAAATTTTACAAATCCCGGCCTCTTTGAAAGAAGGGAGCTGCACTCCCACCCTTTTTTCCCGTTGCCCCATAGATCGCCTCAAGGTGATCCAGATACCTAGGGTGCTGCGCATCGAAAGGACCAAGAGTGAATCTCACTGACCCTCTGCGCTAGATCGACAGTGTTCGGGCAAGATTCTTCTGTTCCCCAAGGTCTTGTCCCTCACTATTGTGGGAAAGGAAGGAGATGAACCCAAACTCACAGCCCAGTCCTGTCACACGCTGGACTCTCAGAAGATGTCAAACCTACCGACCACCTATTTGAAAGTTTGGCCTGACCACCTGGAGACAAGGGGTAGGTAAGTCTTCCCTGACCACTCCCTTACCGACAGTCCGCATCAACTGCACGTACTCGCCTGGCAAAAACTGGAATCCGCAGTGAAGGAACAAGATTTGAGTCAGCCTGATCGAGCTGAGGTAGTGGGGAAGGAAAGGACAAAAAATGAAGGGAGGCGCCCCCCAGAAATCCACCCCGCTCCATTATCAGGGTACATCTCGGAAACCTGTAAGACGCCTAGCCAGACGGGCACATGGAGCGACCCCTCGCTAGAAGCTGCAATCATGCCCAGGTGGGACCTGTACAGGCCTAAGGCTCACCAGATCATGAGAAAGATGGACTACGAGCCATCCAATAATGAGGGCCTGAATGATGGTAAAGGGATGCTGGCCACCTTCGCCGTCATAGATGCCGCGTCATCTCGACACCTCCAAAAGGCGGGCATCAGTTACCTGGGGTGACTGAACCCGTCATCGCCACCTTTCCTATCCGAGGAAATCCTCTATGTGGCAGTGTCCTCCGCCATCTCCTTTGACATCCAGTCAAGGTAGGGTCCTCACTCTCATTTCCGCCTTCTCGAAGGAGGCGGGAGACAAGATTCAAAAGCAAAGCACAAAAAAAAAAAAAATCTCAGCACATTGAACGTGTAAGAATAAAAAAAAGCACACCGCTGTCTTATTCATATGCAAAGGAGGTTACAAAGTAAAGTACGAAGGGGCCATCAAGGCCCGTATAAAAAAAGAAAAAGAAAAAGGGCAGGGGGGGGGTGGGAGAAAATGAGAAGGAAAGGCCATAAAAAACAGTCAAGCACCTCACAAATCATCTCCCTCAGAGCCAGAGCATCTTCTAACGTTGCCTGCTTCTACTTCTCAAGAAGGGAGATGCTCTTCGCAATCCTCTTGGATGAGCTGAGGTGTTTCTCTGCTCCAGACCTCAAACGTCTCAACCTCTGAGACCTCTCGGTCATAACCTCCCTATTATGCTGCCAACGAACTCTCAAATCTGCTGCGCGGGCTTGCAAAGACGAGATCTCATCCTCCATTGTCGCAATCTGATACGAGAGTCCGGCTCATTCTTCAAGTGAACGAGCATTGTCAGCGGTAAAGTGATCCATCTCTTCTTCGAACACCTGTAGGAAGGTGTGTTCTCTCGCCAACCCCCCCTGAAAAGAGGCTATGCGTACATCCAAGATCTTCGCCATTCCGACATAAAGAGCGTCCGCCCTCCAGTCACAAAATCTCTCTCACCGTCGGCTCCTAACTGCAAGAAGGAGGGCCCACGTGCAATACACGCGCCAGACCTTCGCGGTTGTTCGAGAGAGGGTTTTCGCTTCCCAACCCGAGGGAAACCAGGACCCCACCAACATCCAACATGCCCTTGGAATCCCTCACCTTGGAAGAACCTCCAGTGCTGTATGGGCCCTGACAGATCTACCATGGGTATGACAAGATGAAAAGCCTCAAAAGAGAGGCAATTTGGTAAGTGAATATGACATCTTTGCCATACCATGGACGTGGATCCGTACTCGCCAGTAAGAAAGGAACGGGTAAACATGCTTCAAAGGCTCTCTGCCGAAAGAGAAGAATACCTCAACCTCCCTTTGGAGCAGTATTCCTCCTACTTGTCCTTCCATTGTCGACTATGTACGAATTCATCCCTCGACAAGTCCTCTTATCATTTTATGGCCAGTTCGAGTGTATGGAAGCAAAAAAAGAGGTCAGCCATGCATTTATGTCACTCACTAAAAGTCCGACATGGGTGAAGACTTTGAAAGCACCCCTCAACAGTCCGAAATGAGTGAGGACTCAAAAAGCACCTTTCAATGGTCCAATATGGGAGACGACCTTAAAAGTATACTTAACTCATCCAACAAGGAGTATGACATTAAAAGATCCTCGATTATGTCCAATGAGAGTGAAGACGTTAAAGGCCTCTTCGAGCCCAATACGGGTGATGACGTCAAAAACTACCAGCTCAGTCCACTTTGAGTGATGACCCTAAAAGCTCTCCCTCTCTTTCTATCCCCACTTCTACAAACCCTTATGCCCCACCTCTTTCAAAACTCACCCTTGAGTGCCTTGATTTTGAGGCCCTTGATGAAGAGCTTAAACAATGTAATACCAATCGGTGACATCGAAAGCAGCTAGAGACGATGGTGACCCAAAAAGCTGGTTTCTTAAGAGTTGGTGACGGCATAGCCTTCTAAAAGAAACCTCCTCCCACACTCAACGAGCAGATTGAGCGCTTCCAAAACCCAAAGCCCAAGAAGTCTCGTTGGACCTCCGAAGAGGAGTGGGGATAAATGATAAGAGGAGATTCTTGGTCTCATAAGGCATGCCGTAAGGTGCGAATCACTGTGGGCAATATTATGGCAGATGTTGATCATATCGTGCTAAGGTCAGGAAGAAAACTCCAGTCGTCTCTGAGGCCAAGGTAGCCGAGACTCCTAAAATACCCTGGTCGACCTCCAGTCCCATACTCAAATGTACCACCTACTCAATTCAAAAACCAAGATCCACCACTTCTTAAATACCCTGGTTCACCTCTAGTCCCATACCGAAACCCCCCATCCATCCAGTTCATAAACCAAAATCCACCCCTTCTTAAAAACCCTGGACCACCCCAGCCTGCAATGTACCCTGCTTTGGCTACACCTCCCCCAGCTACACAAACTAACCAACCTTCTCCCATTCCACCCACAGCTGCGACTGACCCAAGACCATCTCGCACCACCCCATGTACCTCCAAGACCACGAGTAGACCCTAGAGTTCCCACCTCGGATGAAGAAAAGGTCAAATACAATGTCATTAAACATCTAAGGAGGCTCTCAGCCCTATTGAGTGTCTATGATGCCCTTATGATATCAGAAGACTTCTGTATGGCCTTCATCCAAGCTCTTTCGCGCCCTGAGGTATATGAGACTGAGGTCGACAGAGTTGAATTGGATTCAGCCATTCATAACAACTGCATGGCAATCACCTTCTTGGATGATGAACTTCAGTTGGGAAAAAGTTCCATAACCTTCCCCTGTTTGTGATTGGTGAGTTGCATGCTCATCTAGTTAACCAGATCATACTAGATCGGGGATCTACGGTGAGCCTCATCCTGAAGCGGATCCTTACTCGAATAGGGTTGGGGGTCAAACACCTGAAGTTGTTGCATCTCACTGTTCAAGGGTTCAATCAGTCAAGGGAAAAGCCAACTGACACTATCCACCTTCATCTCAAGATTAGTGATTTGAATGCTCATGCCCAATTTCATGTGATTAGATACTTCCTACAACATACTGCTTGACCATCATTGACTTCACAATCACGGGGTGGTTCCATCCACAATCCATCAATGCTTTAAGTACAGGTTAGATGGAAGGCAGCCTACAGTCTATGCTGATAAAAGATCGTTTTCCACTGTCGAGTCGCACTATGTGGATGCCAAGTACTACTTCACAAGTCCGGTGCGACCTTATAAGAGCAAATGGTGTCTATGAAAGCTACACCAAGTCACACCGTGAGGAGGACTGATGACACTTCTCACCAAGATGTTGAGGATTTTGCAAGATTGCTCGCATATATGTTTAAGAAAGAAGTGAGATGTGGCAAGACAATTCCCTTGACCCGATTGATGCAAACCAGCCTTACTTCCCCTTGGAGATAATACTGCATTATCATGAGGGGCAACCATCATCGCCTACTCCTAACTTTCAAGAACCACCCCCCAAAGTGGCCAAACTGAATCAGCAGTAGAAGATGTCACGGACGTCGTCCCCAGGTTCAGTTGTACTCATTACGACCACAAAGTCTTGCACATTCCAATTCTCTTGCTCAAGGAGGATGCTGCTCGCTGTGTCACTGCGGCTAACTATACCGATCAAGAGGTCTCGCACATCCCAGTCCCTCCAAGGGAGGAGGATGTTGCCTACCTTGTCCCTAGGGTTAGCTATACTCAAGACAACAAAAAGTCTTGCATATCCCGATCTCCCTATTGGAGGAGGATGTTGCTCGCCATTACACTACGGTTAACTATGGTGACCAAAGGGCCTTACAAACCCCAACGCTCTAAAAGGGGAAGATGTGATCTACTGTGCTCCCTGGATCAACTATATTTACAAGCACTAAAATGTCATGCACATCCCAACCCCTCTGTTTAAGGAGGATACTGCTCGTCATGCTGCTGCAGCCAACCCCCCAACCCCACGCACAAACCAAAACCTCCATTGACATCCCTACTTCTCAACTTGATGTCAAGGAGAAAGGCACTATCACTAAGTTGATGTAAGAAAGTCCGAGAGCTCATCGACCAAATAGGAGTCATGAGAAATGGGAAGGCAAAAGTAGAAGACACTTTGCCGACATTCATCCCCTCTAAACCCTTGGGATTCATTCGTGAATCACATAAACTTGATACACATGTGTCCTCTCAAGGTTCTACATGTGCAAATGCATTGTCCTACTGAAGTGGGATCTCTATGGTCCTCAAGCCCATCAGATCATGAGAAAGATGGACTACGAGCATGTACCTAATCAAGGGTTAAAATACGGTGAAGGCATGGTAACACCCTTTGCAGTCATTGAATCCACTGCAATTCAACATACCGATAAACAAGGCCTTGGTTACATGGAGCACATGTACCTACCCCTTGGTTGCATATGGTCGACCAGACGACCCATGTGAGAGAATCTCAAGATCTGCCACCTTCTTCCCTTGAACCCCTAGTTCTTGAAGAGATCATCCCTCAAACTCTCTAGAGATGGAAGTCCCCCATGGTTCCCAAGAGCCTGAGATTCTCGGGGCAAAAGAAGATGAAGAAGAGTCATCCAGCATTGACCAAAGGATGGAAGTGCTGGAGGGGATCAAATGGATGCAATGATCAAAGGATGAAAGTGTTGGAGGTGACCGATGGGACATCTGATCGCCTACCCTCTGATGAGGAGGAGGTGGAGGAAGCCCCCGAAGTGTTGGAGGATGGCGAACAAGCCATGATTGATGTTTTAAAGGAGATAAACTTGAGTGATATAATTGACCCAAGGTTGATCTTCATTTCAGCGGTCCTGGTGCCTGATGAAAAAGAACAATATACCACCTTTGTTTCAGCCAATCGAGATGTCTTTGCATACCATTATCATGAGATGCTTGGTCTCGATCCCCAAGTTGTAGTGCATAGACTTGGGATAGTCCCCTCCTTTAAGCCTGTAAAGCAAAAATCAAGGAGATTCCAAGCCGAACTAGAGGTGCAGATTTACATCGAGGCGAACAACCTCAAAACATTAGGTTTTATTAAGGAATTCAAATTCCCAAAATGGTAGGCCATTGTTGTCCCGGTCAAGAAGAAGAATGGACAAGTTTAGGTATGCATAGACTTTCGTGGATTGAATGTAGTATGTCTTAAATATGACTTCGCACTCCCCTTCACTGACATGCTCATCGCTTCAATGGCCAATTTTCAGGCCTTCTCCTTATTGGATGTTTATTCGAGGTATCACCAAATAAGGATGGCTCCTTAGGATGAAGTAGATATTCCCAAAGGAGTTCTCTGCTTGGCCCTCAAGATTGCGGGAACCACCTATCAACGAGCCATGAACACTGTCATCAATGATTTGTTGCATGAAGAAGTGGAATGTTATGCGAATGAACTCATAGTAAAATTGGGCGAGAGGAGAGCCCACATCCAGAACCTCGAACGAGTCTTTGAGTGGCTTAACATTCATCGACTCAAGATGAACCCATTAAAGTGTGCCTTCGGTGTGCGATCTGGGAAGTTCTTGGGGTTCATCGTAAGATATCTGGCTTGGAGAACGAACATGTCAAAATCAAGGCTAGTCAAGAAATGCCTTCCTCCATAAATCCTCAAGAGCTTAGGTCTCTCTAAGGCAATCTTGCCTATATCTGAAGATTTATCTCCAATCTTTTAGTACGGTGTAAGCCATTTACACACCTGTTAATGAAAGACATGCCCTTCGATTGGGAAGAAGCATGTCAAGTAGCCTTCGAAGACATTAAGGCATACCTCTTAAACCCCCATGTGCTCTCTACCCCTATTCCGGAGAATCCTCTCATTCTCTATATGATGGCTCTTGATGAGTCATTTGGTGCTTTGCTCACACAAAATAAGGAAGAGGAAAAGGAGACCGCCCTGTATTACCTCAGCCAAAGGATGCAAGAAGCTGAAGATAACTATTCTTGAATTGAAACGATGTTTCTAGCCTTGATTTTTGCAGTACAAAAGCTTCAACACTATTTGTTGGCACACCCAGTCTAACTCATTTCTCAAGCTGACCCTTATCAAGTTCCTCAAGTCGTGCCCCTGTCTATCAGGATGCTTTGTGAAGTGGTCACTACTCCTTATGGAGTTTGACATAACCTATGTGCCATAAAACATTGTTAAAGGCCAAGCACTAACAGACTCCTTGGCTGCACATCCTCTCCCGATAGATTCTCCTCTATCAGACTCCCTCCTAGATGAAGAAATACTTTGTGCTGAGCACCAAACTGAGTGGAAGATGTACTTTGATGGAGCCTTTCAATTAGAACGGGGTGGTGTTGGAGTGCTGTTCTCTACACCCCAGAATGGTCTCATCCCACTGTACGTTTCTCTTCAGCGGGTGGAGTTCCATAATGAGACCTAGTATCAAGCGCTCATTATAGGCCTGGAAATTGCTTCTCACATGAAACTAGAACACCTGCCCATCTTCAAAGATTCTGAACTAGTAATACGACATCTCAAAGGGGTCTATCACGTAAGAAAGTATTACCTCAAAGTTTACAACAACACCACCAAGTCCCTGATGGCTGAACTCAAAGAGGTCCCCCTTGAACATATTTCGTGATGGCTCAATTAACAAGTCGACGCACTCACCAAGCTTGGTGCGATCATTTAAAACTTGATGAAAGAGCCCACACCAATATGGTGAGCTGAATGGAGACACATTGAGATCGTAGGTGTACTTGATTGTGACGATGAGTGATATCTATTTTTAGAATGTCCACCCTACCAATTCGAGGCATTACTCGCAGCCAAGGATGCCCTTAAAGCCTCAAGAAACTCTCAGAAGTATCGCATAGCTGAGATAAATGAGGAAGATCCCGAACCCCAGGGCCCGTAGTGTGCTGACGTCAAGTGTGTTAAAAATTTGCGACAACCCATACTCAATTACCTCCAGCACAGTTGTAAGGACCCGGACTATCCCGGCTGGTTGAGTGCGCAGCAAGTAAAGTGTGGGTCGCGTGGCAATAGAGGGAGAGAAGAGTCGTGCGGCAATGGGGCGCGCGGCAGTGTAGGTCGCGCGGCGACGGGGCATGCGGCAGTGAAGGTGCGTAGCGATAGTGCACGTGAATGAGAGAAGGTGTGCGACAATGGTGCACGTGAAGAAGAGAAGGCGTGCGGCGATAGTGCACGCGAAGAAGATAAGGCACGAAGCGGTAGGCGTAGTGAAGGCGCACAACGATAGGGGGGGTAACGCAGCATGCGTGCTTGAGATGAAGGATGGGCAATGCCGTGTGGGCATCGCTAGCTGAAGAAGGGACAAGGCGCAGTGCATGGCTCTGGAGTGCATGGAGAGTGTTTGCCACTTGTCGTGCTTTGGGTGCCACTTGCCCAACCATTAGTGTCACTTGGCCACTGCCCCATCTCATGAGTACTTAGTCACTCTCTCACCCACGACACTCATTCTCCCTTCATCTCTCTCCCTCTCTCCCTCTAAGGCAAGGTTGGGAAAGATTGGTGGGCATCCATTGTTGGATGGGTGTGAGTTGTGCAAGAAGAGTTTATGAGAAGGCACCATTATTGTTCAGGTAAGTGGATCCATCACCATTGCATGGTAGTCATAAGGATGCATGGGGATTTATGCATGTGAAATGAGCAATGGAAGTATATGTGATGTAGAAAATCTATATGTGATGTAGAAAATCCTCACGCCTTGTTCACTGAAAATTTGGGGATTTTGTTATATGATAATGGTGGATGTTGTGAATGAATGTATGATTCTTAGATTATGTAAGAAATGCATGTTATGTGTGTACATTGTGAGAGAATGGTTGTTATCATGTTCCTCACCATGAAATGAAGGTCATATTGAGACATGTTATATGCCACTGTGAAATTCCAGAATTATATGTGTTCTTGAAAGAGGCTTTTGAATAGCCACATAGAGTCCAATTGACCTCAAGTTACCGCCATTAGAAAGGTGGATGAGTCTAGTAAAAGTTTCTTTTTTACCCACTGTTGAAACTATTTACATAAATGAAGTTATCCTTCAAAATGAGAAGGTATATCATTGTTGACTGTTTTCTTAGATTTTTCACTAATACCTCTGTGGTCACTGATTTTAACTAACCAAACGAAGTTCATTTTTGGCGAATCCACAGCCATTTGAAAGATCTTTGAATGGACTAAAATTACATGTCGAAACTATATTAAAATTCTTCTTAGATTGGAAATTATACTTCGTTTTATGAAGGTATGTCACTAGGGACAGTGTTGATAAAATTCAGAACTACCACCTTGCTTGGCATGAATCTTTGAACTACCAAATGGAATCCAAATGCTTTCAAATTAGCCTTGCTAGAAATATGTATGTCTTGGCTTGAACTTTTATTTTGAAACTGCCACAAGTTGCTTCACGGTTTGGGAGTTATAGTGATATGAAGCAGGGTATGTCGCTGTTCCCTGTGCACCACTGGGTGCAGCTAGTAAACCCTCACCTCTTTGAACCGTTAAGAGGACAAACGAGGTCCAATTGTCTTCAAACCAATACCATTTGAAGTATGGGTGCGTTGAGTACAAAATTGGTTATGGAATCATAGTCAAACTCTAAATGGTCTAAAAGTGACGACCCTAATGGTGAGCGCATGTGATTTCCCTTGATGACAGGAAATTGAGCGATAAGGCTTAACTGGAATAATGTCACTAATGCTACGGTACTATCATTGTGATATTGCTTAAATATGATATGCCACTATCAAAATGTGATATCGCTACATCATGATGACATACTAATATCGTCATATTGTGATACTGTGCTGCTGTTGTGATATGTGAATGGGTACCTACTGTGTGAATGATGGTACCGTACTGCTTATGTGATATGTGAATGGGTACCTACTGTGTGAATGATGGTACATTGCTACTTATGTGATATGTGAATGGGTACTTACTGTGAGAATGATGGTGTCGACAGCTACGATTTTCCCCTGACTCCCCATGATAGGACGAGAGTCAGGAGGTGAATAATTGGGAGGGTCGCGTCCCCTAGATCTATAAGGGCACTACGCATTGGGTCACCCAATGGTAGTATAACGCTCTCTCATCGGAAGGGCATAAGGAGAGGGTCGTTTCTTGTAAGACCACTATCTATCAAAAATCCCAAAACGCACTGAGGGTGCGTGTGTGTGTGAAGGTATTATGAAGTGGGGCACCCACTTGTCATTGTCCTCCCTCCTGAATGAGGGTAGAGGTTTTAAATGGCAGGATTGGCTTAACATGAGCAATAGAACTTCTACGTCGGGAGTAGACTCTACTCGTTCCATAGTGGTGTTATGTTGCCCTTACTGCATTATTGTTAGTGAAGTGATTTATGACTCATGTGCTGCATATTGTTATCACCATTCTATTAGTTGGAATGCAATGGTGTAGATCTGCTTACTGGGTTGTTAGCTCATTCCATCTCATTTACATAATTGTAGAGTTAAGAGTGTTGGAATCTGTGCTAAACGTGGGTGGCAATTTGGGGGGTCGAAGTTCGAATTAAGAAGTTTGAAAAGCCGTCTTCCGAAGACCTTCACAGTATGTTTTGGTGGTTTCAGCAACATGATGCATACTTTATTCTGTGTATTTTTGGGTCAGTAGTGCCTTGAAGGAAATTGTAAAGACTCTTTAACATTGAATGAATGATATGGTTGTTCTTTTGGATTGATATTTGTCTATTGTATGGATTTATTTTAGTTTTTTTTCATGGTTTGCTCTTGATCCCGTGTTTTTATGCGTTGAGCCACTCCCACCTGAGTGACGTTCGCGACCTCCGGTTACGATCTCGTGCCCTGTCGCCCTCCGACAGGGGTCAAGGGGCAGGGTCATGATAACAGTCACCTTCCTAACAATCATATCGAGTGTAACAAGATATGAAGATCAGCCACTAGGTATGTATGTCATGATGGTATCCTGTATTGACGCTCCTTTAATGACTTGCTACTCAGGTGCATTGACAAAGAGAGGAGGTTCATGTTAGAACGTATGGGCTATACCAATCCTGTCCCAAGCTCTATGATCAGATCCTAAAGTTAGGCCACTATTGGCCGACCATGATCACATATTCTTTAGTCTACGCTAAAAGATGCCAAGTTTGTCAAATACATGCAAGCTTCATCCACAAAGCTCCTGAACCCCACAGTAGCTTCATGGCCCTTTTCACAATGGGGTAATGACATTGTGGGGCCCATAGACCCGCTGTCTGCTTTGAGCCATGTATTTATTTTCATTTCCACTTACTATTTTCTCAAAGTGGGCCGAAGTTATCCCTCTTAAAAAAGTCCCTGGAGTTACAGTGACTGAATTTGTGCATCATCACATCATCTATCGATTTGGTGTCCCTGACTGGATCACTTCAGATCATGGTCTACAATTTCACAACCATCATATGGATCACTTGGTCAATCAGTTTGGCTTTGATTTGAAGTACTCGACCATGTACCACCCTCGAGCCAACGGCCTAGCTGAAGCTTTCAACAGGACCCTCTGCAAGGCCTAACCAAATCCTGTCTTCACAACAAAGAGAAATTGGCATGAGAAACTTCCAAAAGTCCTATGGGTTTACCACCCCACCATGCATTGTCCCACTGAAGCAACTCCATACTCCTTGGTCTATGGGAGTGAAGTAGTCCTACCTCTCGAATTGCAATTGCACTCTCTCCATGTAGCCATTGATCATGCGATAACTGACAAGAAGAAAACAACACGTCGCTACCAAGAGCTGAACGCCCTTGATGAAAAGAGGCTTAGAGCTCAGCAAAGCCTTGAAAGCCACCGAGGTCGCATGCAACAAACCTTTGACAAAGCAGTGTGAGTATTCTCATTTTCCCTTGGAGCGCTAGTCGTGATAGTGAGACAGACGGCCAAATGTGACTCATGGTCACCACAAGGGAAAATTCGAACCAAAATGGGAGGGACCACTTATGGTCAAGAAAGCCTTCTCCATTGGAGCATACATACTAGTTCATCCTAATGGAAAAGAAGCTATGCCCCCAATTAATGGGCTATATTTGAAGAAATAATACCCGTAACCAAGGGTCCAAGCCGCTATACCTTAATTTAGAGGCACGACTCAAAGCTGCAAGGCCTTAAACTGTGTGGCATGGGTCCGAGCCGCAAGACCTTAAATTGCGTAGCATGGGTCCAAGCCGCAAGACCTTAAACCACGTGGCATTGGTCCAAGCTGTAAGACGTTAAATTGCATGGAATGAGTCCAAGCTATATGTCCTTAAACTATAACACACATCCCTGTAGCATAACGTAAAACTATGCGACATGCAGGTCCAAGTCATATAACCTTAAACTGCCCTACCTTACGGTCCTCAGTTGCATGACCGTAAACTGTACTCCTTCCTGATGTATCAGGGATTTTTTAAGTTACTTCATACCTCGATAAAAAAAACGAAAAAGAAAGAAAATGATGAACATGGTGTGCACCCTAAAAGCCACCATGAGTAAACTATGTCAAAAGAAAAGAAGAAAAAGAAAGAAAGATGACCATAGTGAAAACCTGCAAGGATGGGAAAAAGGGTAAAAAATTAAGAGGGTATGGTGAAAAACCTTCGGGGCACTCACCCTCAAATGACGGATGTGGTGATCCTATCCTACATATTATCACAGGAAAAAGTGACATAGTGTCACATCCATGTAGCATGACGTAAAATTGTGTTACACATAGTCCTGGTCACATGACTTTAAACTGCACTACACTATCTTACCGTACAACGTAAAATTTCTTGGATCCATATGCAAACCTGGATTGGCTACTCAAGAAGCTAAACTGTCAGTCTTGGACTTGGTGTATGATCGTACAACACGCTATCTCGGAAGCATGACCTTAAAGATGCCTCCCTAAAAAAATGATGGACACAACAAAAATAGAGCAAAGAAAAAGGAGCATTCATTTTATAGGTAAAGGAGTTACAAGTTATGGTTCATGGCATCAAGCTATGAGAGAAAAGAGGGGCACTCATTGTTGAGAATAAAGGAGAATTAAATGTCATGGCCTAAGGCCTTACATAGCAAAAGAATAAAAAAAGAAGAAGAAAGTCATAATAAGTAAGAAGGAAACTGCATCATGTGGCTCAAGGCCTCAAAACAAGAGAATAACATAATTAAAAGGGCGAAGATAATTGATGAGCTACTCTGTCCTACCGCCAAGCTCGGAGGAAACACATTGTATTATCTTCCGCCTATCCCTTAACTCTGAGGCTTTAAGGAGACCAGCATGCCTCACCAAAGGAGGGAATTCGCCACTCTCAAGCTTGGAATGTCACGATTCCTCCCCCTGACCCTAAACCGCACGAGCCGATGGCGATAGTGTGCAGGACCGCGACGTAAGGTGGTGCACACCTCTCAGGTGGGAGTGGCTCAATGCATATAACAGGTGGAACCAGAAGTAAAACATGAAAGAAAACATCCAAAGGTACAACCAAACCATTCACATTGATACCCAAAAGTTCTTACAAGTTTTCTTCAATGCACTACTGGCCCAAAAATACATAAGGTAAGGTCTACATCACAATGGTCAGTCCACCCAAAACATACTATGAAAAATCTTCAAAAGACGACTCTTCAACTAGTCAAATTTCGAGCTTCAGCTACTTGAACACGACTTACTTGCCTCCAGCACAGATACTTATACCCTTCACTCAACAATCATGTAAATAAGATGGAATGAGCTAACATGCTAGTAAGCAGATCTACACCATTGCACTCCAACTAGTATAACAGTGATAACAACATGCAGTGCACACATATTCACAAAGTATCAAGTAGGAATATTCTAACAATATCATGATAAAATAATTTAATATACAATGCCTGAGTCATAAATCACTTTACTATAAGCAGAACAATAGGAATAATAGATCACAGTTATAAAACTAGTAAAGCCTACTCTTGAAATAGAAGTTCTATTGCTTAGGGTAAGCCAATCCTGCCGCTTGAAACCTCTACCCTCATTCAGAAGGGAGGACAATGACAAGTGGGTGTCCCACTTCATAATGCCCTCACACACACACACACACACACATATCCCCAGCGCGCTTTGGGGTTTTTGATAGGCAGTGGCCTTGTAAGACATGACCCTCTCCTTATGCCCTTTTGGCGAGAGAACGTTACACTAACATTGGGTGACCCAATACGTAGTGCCCATAAAGATCTGGGGGGGGGGGGTAAACCCTCTCAAATATTCACATTCACATCCTGACTCCCGTCCTATCATGGGGAGTTAGGGAAAGGTCGCAGCTACTAGCACCATCATTTATACAGTAGGTGCCCATTCACATATTATACTACCAGCGGATGACCCATTGTGCAATGCCTTATATCAAAAGTCTCAAAAATCTCATATCACACTACCAATGGGTTGCCCCATTGCGTAGTGGTCAGTCTCAATATGTATATAACATAGTATAGCAGTATCACAGGGTGTCACAGTATGACAATATCCACCACTAACAGCTTGCAATATCAATATAACAGTGTCCACTACCAATGGATGCGCCATTACGTAGGGGTCTGAATCATAGTATCAATGTCTCATTATGACAATATCAGTATCTTAGAATGACAGTATCAATATCACATTTTAACAGTGTCATAAAGACAATATCATAGTGGCAGTAACGGTATTCTAGTTTAAGCTTTATAGTTCAATTTCTTGTAATTGTAGGTAATGATGTGCGCTCACAAATTGGGTCATAACTTTTGGTCCATTAAGAATTTGAAGATGGTTCCAAAAAAAATTCTATACTAGACACAACTATCCTTCAAACAGAGGTGGTTCAAAGACATTTGGAACTCATTTGTCCTCTTAAAGGTTCAAGAAGAAGAGGGTTTATTCGCGGTACCCTGCTGTGTACATGGAACAACAAGATACCCTACTTCGCATCACTATAACTCTTAAACCGTGAAGAATTTGAGAAAAATTTCAAAAATAAATGTTCAACCCAAGATATATATATATATTTCTAAAAATTCCAATTTTAAAGAATTTGGACTCCATTTGATTGATCAAAAGTTCATTCCAAACAAAGTGATAGTTCTGGTTTTTATCAAAACTGTCCACAGTGACATATCTTCATAAAATAGTATATAACTTCCAATCTAAGAAGAATTTCAAAATAATTGATTCATGCAAGTTTTAGCCCACTCAAAGACCCTTTAAATGAATGTGGTTTGACTGAAAATGGACCTCGTTTGGCTAGTTAAAACCAATGACCATAGCAGTATCAGTGCAAATTCTGGAAAATAGTCAACAATGACCTATTCATACATTTTGAATCATACCTTCATTTTTATAAATAATTTGGACATTGGGTAAAAACAAACATCTTATTAGACTCTCATATATTTCTAATGACGGTGATTTGAGGTCAAACAGACCTCGTTTGACTGTTTAAAATCCCCTTACAATACGCATATATATTCCTGAAATTTCACTGTGAGGTTACACATGCCTCAAGAACATGTTCCATAATCTCTATTGCATGGTAAAGGACATGCTAGCAGCTGTTATCTCACAATATAAGCATGCATTAATTACAGGATTTGTAAACTATACTTTCATTTTCATCATCCACATTCACCATAGAACCAAGGCCCCAATTTTTAGTGAACAAGGCATAAAATTCTTCACATCACATACACTTTTCTTACTCTTTTCCTAGGCATATAAGTTCGTGCATTCTCATGGCCACAATGCAATGGTGAGGAATCCACTTACCTATGATCAACAATGGTGCCTTCTCAAAACTCTTCTTCCACAGACACCCACTCCAGTAATGGTTGCTCTTCAATGGCTATCTCCCCTACCCACCAACCTTTGCCTTAGAGAGAGATGAAAAAAAGAATGGCATGTGAGTGAGTGATAGGAGTGGCTTAAGTACCCATGTGATTGGGGTGGCTGTCCAAGTGGGGCCAAGCCTGGACAAGTAGCATTAAAACAATATGCACTCAGCAGGTGGCACTCGCAACTCATGCACATCAGAGACACAGTCGGTGCTGGTCTCTACACATTTGGCGCTGGTCTCTACACAGCAGGCGCTGGTCTCTACACAGCCGGTGCTGGTCTCTACACAGTCGATGCTGGTTTCTACATGGTCGGCGCTGGTCTCTACACAGTCGGCGTTAGTCTCGACACAGCCGACGCTGGTCTCTACACAGCCGGCGCTGGTCTCTACATAGTCAGTGCTGGTCTCTACACAGTTGGACGATGTTGCTCCCCTTATCAATAGACTTCTACCACCGAGTGCAACACTGTGGCCCGGAAACTTTGGTCCTTACATCATCCCCCCCCCTTAAAAAGATTTTTTCCTCAAAATCGTTAACTTAATTGATGGAATAAATGGGGGTATTTATCCCGGATCTCATCTTCTCGTTCCCACGTTGATTCTTCTTTCGAATGATGCTGCCATAAGAACCGGACTAAGGGAATCTCTTTATTACGTAATAATTGAATTCTTTTGTCCAATACCTCAATTGGTTGTTCAACATAAGTCAAATCTTCCCTAATTGGGATCGGCTCATACTTCAGGATGTGGGACGGATCGGGCTGATACTTTCTCAATAGTGACACATGAAACACATCATGAACATTAGCCAACTCGGGCGATAGGGCCAATCGATATACCACGACTCCAATCCTTTCTAAAATCTCAAAGGGTCCAATAAACTGTGTACTCAGTTTCCTCTTTTAGTCAAATCTCATTATGCCCTTAATTGGTGATTCCTTCAATAAAACCTGATCACCCACTGCAAATTCAAGGTCCCTTCTCCGATTGTCGGCATAACTCTTTTGCCGACTTTGAGGTGTTCGAAGCCTTTATCAAATTAGAGCTATCTTTTTTGAGGTTATTTGAACAATTTCTGGCTCTAACAGTCTTCTCTCGCCGACTTCATCCAACATATGGGTGATCTGCACTTCCTCCCATATAATGCCTCAAAAGGTGCCATCTGGATACTGGCCTGGAAACTGTTGTTATAAGAAAATTCTATCAGAGGCAGATGATCATCCCAGTTTCCCTTGAAATTTACAATGCATACCCTCAACATATCTTTTAGGGTTTGAATAGTCCTTTTTGACTGTCCATCAGCCTGAGGGTTGAGAACAGTACTAAAAGTGAGTCTCGTCCCCAAGGTTGTTTGCAGACTACTCCAAAACCTCGAAGTAAATCTAGTTTCCTTATTGGACACAATACTGACATGTATGCCATGTAGTCTTACATCTGAGCCAGTTTATCCAGGGTATAGGTAGTGCAGACCGGCTAGAAATGAGAGACTTTAGAGAGTCGGTCCATAATGACCCAAAAACTATCATGCCTCATACCTGACCTAAGCAAACTTGACACAAAATCCTTAGTTATGTGCTCCCATTTCCATTCTGGCACAGGTAAGGGTTGTAACTGCCTTGCAGGTTTTTGATGTTCAGGCTGTACTTGCTGAAACGTCCAACACCTAGAAACAAACTGTGCTACTTCTCTCTTCATATTATTCCACCAAAGGACTATTTTTAGATCCTGATACATTTTTGTGCTCCCTTGATGCACCGTAAAATGAGAGTGATGTGCCTCTTCCAAAATGGCCCTTTTTTTCTTCTCATTGTTAGGGACACAACCTTAAATCTTAACATTTCATCACTACCCAAAGCAAAATCCTCCTTACCTTTTGATTTTATTTCCTCGAAAATTCTCATGAATTGAAGATCTTCCTTTTACGCTACTCGGATTTGCTGAAAGAGATGGGGATCTACTGTTATACACGAGATTATTCCGTTCGCATCCTCAAGGGGCAGAGCTGGGTGCCATTCTACTGCCTCTTCTAGTAGTTTCATCTCTCGAACCATCATGTGAGCCATTGACACCACAGGCACCTTACGTAAGGCATCTGCCATGATGTTGGTCTTACCTGGGTGGTAGTTGATGGTACAATCATAATCATTGAGCAAGTCCATCCATCTTCTTTGTCTCATGTTCAACTCTTTTTGAGAAAACATGTACTTGAGGCTCTTATGGTCGGTGAATACTTTAAATTGGGCCCCATACAGATAATGCCTCCAAATTTTTAGGGCGAAAACCATAGCCGCCAACTCCAAATCATGAGTGGGATAGTTTTGTTCATACGACTTTAATTGCCTGAAGGCGTAGGCTATAACAATTCCTCGTTGCATCAATACACACCCAAGCCCTTTGTGTGAGGCATCCGTGTAGAGTATAAAATCTTCATTCCCCTTAGGCAAGGTCAGTATCGGGGTTGTAGTCAGTCTTTTCTTCAGTTCCTGAAAACTTCTCTCGCAGTTATCAGACCATTCAAACATGACGTCTTTCTAGGTCAGACGGGTCAGGGGAAGTGCTATCTTCGAGAATCCCTCCACAAAATGTCTATAATACACTGCCAGTCCCAGGAAACTATAGACTTTAGATATATTCATTGGTCTTTCCCATTTAAGCACATCCTCAATCTTACAAGGATCAACAACAGTCCCTTCTTTGAAAATAATATGCCCAAGGAAAGCCACACTTGGGAGCCACAATTCACTCTTATACAATTTCTCCTTCCTTAGAGTCTGGAGGACCACTCTTAAATGTCATTCGTGTTCTTCCTAATTCCTGGAATACACCAAAATATCATCTATAAAGACCACTACAAAGTTATCCAAATAGGGTCTAAAGACTTTGTTCATCAGATCCATAAACACAACTTGGGCATTCGTTAATCTAAAAGGCATGACTAAGAACTCGTAGTAGCCATAACGAGTCCTGAACACAATCTTGGAGATATCCTCTTCCTTGACACGCAACTGGTGGTACCCAGACCGGAGGTCAATCTTAGAAAATACTTGGGCCCCTTGCAGTTGATTGAATAAGTCATCAATTCTAGGCAATTGGTATTTATTTTTCACTGTGACCTGATTCAACTATCTATAATCAATGCATAGTCTCAAAGACCCATCTTTCTTCTTCACAAATAAAATTGGTGTGCCCCATGGTAACACACTGGGTCGGATGAACCCCTTATCTAACAATTCCTGTAATTGCTCCTTCAATTCCTTTAACTCAACTGGGGCCATCCTATAAGGGGCTTTATATATAGGAGTAGTACTAGGGGCCACCTCTATTCAAATTCAATCTCCCTAATTGGGGGCAGAGAAGTTAACTCTTCGGGGAAGACCTCAGGATATTCTCTCACCACCGGTATTTCTTCCAATTTAGTCTAGACATTTCGGTTTTCTACTACATAAACCAAGTATCCCGCACATCCTTTGGCCAACAAGCGAGAGGCCCAAAGGGCTGAGGTGATGTGTAAAGGAGAAACATCCTTGATGCCCTTAAAATGTAGTTCAGGTTGACCCGGGCTTCTAAAGGTTATAGTCTTATCAAAGAAGTTCACGGTGGCATAGTGGGTGGACAACCAGTCCATACCCAAAATAACATCAAAGTCTTGAACATCTAGAAGTATCAAATTTATAGGCAACAAATGCCCTTCAATATCAACCTCACACTGCTTATATACTATATCAGTTTCTATTGACCCAACCAACGACGTACATACTACCAAAGTCCAATCAAGTTGTGCAGGCTCAAAATTCAAGTGTCATTGTGCAACAAATGAATGGGAAGATCCAAGATCAATTAGAACTCTTGATTAAAATTACATACAGAAAGCGTACCTGCCAACATGTGCCTGTCCAAAATAACACATGATGTCTTCAATTTTGACTGTCATGTTGTCTTCAATTTTGACTGTCAAAGGTCTAGTGCTATTCTCAGGGGCACCACGCCATTGTCAATGGCGTCAGGATTATTTTCTCTCCTCTCGTGTCGTCATGCCGGATTAGTGTGTTGGTTGTTTTCGTGTCACCACTGGGAATGGCGCTGGCACCACAGGCAGTGGCGTCAGAACCTTTCACTTCTACATTGCCTTCAACTTTGTTGTCTTAGGTTCTGATTTGCCTTGCTATGTTTTGCAAGGGAACTCTTTAGTGTTTTGAGCTCTGCTGAGCGATTTGAGGCTCATGGGGTCCAATTAACTGATGTGTTTGGATGGGTGTGAGTGGTTCAAATATCAGGGTAGTTTGCCCGAGGTACTTTGGTCTTCCATAGTTTCCTTGATTGGGATTGGGGTGTCTATAGCAATACATAGAGTAAAATATGTGCACTGAACGAAAATGGAGCTACATAATACGAGAAATAAAGAGATTTATTGATATTATTGTTTTCGGATTAAAGCTCTTATAATTTTATTCAAAAGAGAGAGAGAGAGAGAGAGAGAGAGAGAGAGAGAGAGAAGAAAGAAGAAAAAAAAAGAAAAAGAAAAGAAGTAGAAGTAAGTACGTTTACGTAACGGTACGAACGGTACCGTAGTAGACGTATACTACGTACGTTAGTAGTAGTAGTAACTACGTAGTTAGTACTACTTA
>NW_006495044.1:1605005-1628186 GCF_000471905.2 Amborella trichopoda | reverse complement strand
AAGAGAGAGAGAGAGAGAAAAGAGATAAAAAAAAGAAAAAAGAAAAAGAGTGATAGCTTTTCCAAGGTCCAAGGACCTGTGCATCACTCTTTGATGTGAATCAGTTTGATCTTAACCACCTTTCACTTGACTAAGGCTAGGGTTTCTTTAGCATGATCAGCCTCACCCTTGTAATATTGAAACATATGTTGGTGGTAGTCAACCTCACGGCAGAGCTTCTTCATTGATTCCCTTAGGCGGGTGACCTCTTTAATATCGGGGTCTTCGTCACCCTCAGCCTCTAAGGATGCCTCATGGGCCCCTTCTTCAAAATCTTCAGCCAAGGGAATGTCTATGGTATGGTCCCTACTCCTCAAGATAGCAATAGTAAGGTCAGGGTTTAGAGAAATAGAGAGCTGACGAGGAAAGTTTGGGGAACTCATGATGTGATGTGAGTTGAGTTCCCACGAATAACAGATATTTATAGGCACCAATGTGGAAGCTTAAGAGATTATCTCTTGACGGATGTGGATAATATTGCTTTTTTGAGAAGCAGTGGCTTGATAGGTATCTGTTCTGTTATTAATCCAAGACTTCAAGAATGAAGGGAATTCGTGAGGAAGTTGAGACATACATCAATGGCCATAATGATAGACTATGTCGAATGATCACCTAAATTACCGGATGTCACACACTATCAGGATTCTCCCACTCGCGTAATGTCCAAGGCGGTTTTGTTGGTGTGTTTTTTAGTCACCATAAGAGACTAATTACATTTTAGACAAGTGCTTGATGAACGCTAGATAAAAGTCTTAACAGACAGTCAATAATATATGCAAGCTCGATGAGTGTGATCCTTGAAGATATTTTCAAGGATATACCCTTAATGTGTTATGAAGAATGTGATATGCTCGTGACTCATCATATGTAGGCCTAATATGCCTTTACAACCCTAATTCGTTAGTCAACCCATATGTCTTGACTTATGGCTAGTGATGGTGAGAGGAGCCAGTCATCGTAGTTTGAGACAAATTCTAGGATACATATACTCTTAAAGCTCATATTTACCTCTCCATATGATAATTGGAGGAATTTGATGTCGTATGATATACTTTCTAATCTAACGTTGTCAAATATATTCATCTTAACCAAGGATTGATGATAGAAGATATCAAACCTTCTCAATGTGAGACTGATTCTAGGATATATACTCTTAAGGCCCCATATATACCTCTCCACATGATATCAAAATGATACACTTCCTAATCCATCAACGATCACATATGTGCATCATGACTAACGACTAATGATAAGAGACCATCAAGTCATCTCAATTTGAGACACACTATGGGATACATTGGTTAGGTGCCTCGATCTCGCCATCTGGATCTGATGGCACGTGTCTCAGGTTTCAGGGAACCTGGAACTTTGAGATCGCTCTCTCGGGAACCTTGCTCAAGAGCAAGGGCAGGTATATCAATCGATGAGAGAGGAATTTAAGGTGGGTTAGGGACTTACCCAGGCTGGCTGACATGGACGCGTCTTAGATCACGAAGAAAGCCCCCTAGTTCTACAACTGGTTCAGAATCACCTCCCTGGCATGTATTCTCTTGTTTTGCATTCACACACACATGGTTAATTTTACAAGACAAGTGGGTCGAGGGACCCCACCTTGTCATTGGGTGAATGTACACAGGTGTGCACATTCAAGGGAGAAAAGAAAAGAAATGATGAGATGAGGGTTGGGAGAAGGAAGAAGAGATAAGAACAGAAAAGAAAGAGACATTTGACCGAGTGACTAGCCTAACAAGTGGCTAGATTGGCATAATGATTAACCTGACGTAGTAGCATGACAGGCACGGTAATGTGGATCGGCACATCAGAAATACTACTCGACGGCAAAACACTAACACTGACCAGCTTGGCACAACTACTAGTTCGACGTGATAGCAAGATGGGCATAATAACTTAGACCTGCACGGCAGCAATACTGCTCGACGATGAGACTACCGTGACAATGTTAGACTTGTCCCTTGGTCAAATGAGAGAGGGAGAAGAAGAAGAAAGAAAAAGAAGAGAGATAAGAAGAGAGAAGAGAAGAGAGAGAGAGAGAGAGAGAAGAGAGAGAATATAAGAAGAAGAAGAGAGAGAGAGAGAGAAGAAGAGAGAAAGAAGAGAGAGAAAAGCATGGATGGTGATGGACTTCCACCGTCCATGACAGAGAAAGAGGAGAGAGAAAATACATGGACAACGATGGACTTCTGCCATCCATGATAGAGAAAAGATGAGAGAGAAAGAATATGGACGGCGATGGACGTCTGCCGTCCATGATAGAGGAAAGAGGAGAGAGAAAGAACATAGATGGTGATGGACTTATGCCGTCCATGATAAAGAGAGAGACATGAATGAGAAATGAATGTCATGGGTGGTGATGAGCATCGCTGTGCACCACATGAGAAAGGGAAAATTTGGATTGAGGCCCGACCCGCCACTCAGGTTAAGACCCGGCTCACCACTCGAGTTAAGGCCCAGCTCACTGCGCATATTTCTATAAGATAAAGGAAGGCTGAGAACGTCATACCCAGCAATGAGCATCACTGTGCACGACTGAAGGGGAGAGAGAAAAGAAACCAGAGTGAATGCAAGAAAGATAGGGAGGAGGAAAGAGGATTTTGAGAAAGAGGGAGAGGAAAGGAAAGTAGAAAGAGAAGAAAGGAATAAAGAGAGGGCAAAGGAAAGTGAGGAGAGAAAATGGGAAGGAGTCGGAGAAGAAAGAAGGAAAGAGAGAGAATGAGATTAGGAAAGACAAAAGAAGAACAAGGAAAGAGAAGAGGAAAGAGGTACGCACGACGCTGCCACCGTCGTAGGTGTCAAAGAGAGAATAAAACAGCAAGAGAGATTCATGCATAGGGTTGCCATCACCATGCATGTTTAGACAGAGAGTAACAAAGAAAAAGATAAAGCAGAGAGAGAATAAAGAAAGAAGGAGAAGAGGAAGAAGAAGAAGAGAGAGAAGAAAACGCACATGGTGTTGCCATCGCCGTGTGTGTGAGATAGAGAAAATAAAATAAAGAGAGGGAGGTTTGTGGATGGCACTGCCATCACCATGCACATTCAGTCAAAGAGAAACGGAGAGAAAGAACAAGAAGAAGAAGAAAGAGAAGAAGAATAGGACACACACAATGCTGTCATTGTCGTGTGGGCTAAAGAAAGAGAAGGAAGAAGATGACATGCACGGCTCCATCATAGCCGTGCGTGTTCATAGAGAAGAAGAGAGAAAAGTTGAGAAAAGAAGAAGAAAGAAAAGAGAGAGGAAGCAATAGAGAGATAAAAAAAGGAGAGAGAAAGAGATAGAGATGAGAGGAGGAAAGAGATAGAGATGAGAGGAGGAGAGACCTTACCGAATGGTACCAGACCTTTTATTCTCTCTCCTCTCTCTCTCTCTCCAAGACACACCCACAAATTCAAAGAAGAAACACAAACTTATTGATCAATTGAATGCCTCTGGGGGAATCAAGGAAGAACCCTTTACAATTAGGTTTAGCATGTATTTATAGAATTGGGCCCAAACATAGGTGAATGCCCAAAATCTATCTCAATTGATGTTAATTACAATTTAATTGAATTAAAATAAATTCTAAAAATGGATGAAAATGGTTATTTTGCCCCTCCTTAACAATTAATGAAATTTCAAAACAGTCCATACTGCTGCACTAGAACATACGTGATCTTCCGTGGATGATCTGGGGTTGCTTTGGTGCCCGTTTGACCGAAAGATGATTTTTTTCTTGTAGGGCTCGGTATGACAATTGATTTGATACCAACTTCAAGCCATGGATTGTGTTTTTAAGCCACGATCATGCGACTTGAAATTTGGATGAATCTTGAAAACTTCGGATCGATAGTGTACTCGTTCCTTGATATTTCTTCATGATTTCTTCACTAGATCACACTAAGCATGCCGTCACGATCTCTTGGCAACAAATGTAACTCGATTTTGTGCCCGGACGAAGACTTCACAACTTTTGGGTTATTACCAAAATTTACAGTCACTTTATTGGCTTTGTGTGCAAAATCCGACCGTTCATCATGTACGGAATTTGGATCATAAATAGACCTAGACCTTACACACATAATAGAATTGGACTCGTGTCAATCCGATGAACAAGTGCCATGATTTGGCTGCTCGAGCGAGGCGTGTCGCTGCTGATTTTCCTGCAACTTTCTGTACGGATCAGAAAAATTCTCTCTAGATTTTCTCCCCTCTTAGGCATTGTCACGAGGCGTGCCGCATATTAAAACGCTCGTCTTGACAACACGAACATGCTCACAAAATTTGAGCATGATCCGAGTTGGGACAAGTGAGATATGGCCCCGATAGTCATTGCTCAAGACTGTAAAAATAACCACCTTTAATGGTGATTTGGTGTAGGGAGGGCGCACAGGAATAGTGTGTGGCCTACCCCTTTTTTACCTTTTACTCATAACTTTATCTTGGAGTGCTCGATTAAGCTGAAACTTGACCCATATGGGGTTTAGACTGTGTTGGATCCAATAGAGGTGGTCCCATAATAATTTGATGCACTGAAAATAGAGCTCTAGTTATAGGGTCCATTTTAGAGTGGTAGAGACTGATTTATTTCAAAATTGTTTCTTTGTCTCCATTACCTTAGACATGTCGGATTGCAACAAAACTTAGCAGGTGGCCTTTTGAAGTGCTTAAGAACATTTTGACTCGTTCTAGGGAAATTTTGAGATCGTCAAGAATTCTACTATATGTCAAGGCTTTATTGACCAGCTTCTCTTTTTATTCTGCATCGGCAACCCAAGGTGTTAAAAAATGTCTTCAAACAGCTTGCCCCACCGAATGTTGTGCTTCGAGAGAAGTGAGAATGATAAAATTCATAAAATTTCCTTCGACTTTATTGCTTTTTTCTTCCTAGCCACTGGACCACGTGAACGCCAAGGAGATCCACACAATGTTGTAACTAGGATGCTCAGACGTTTGGATGCAATGTATCGGTCCATCCATGGAGACTTTAGGGGGAGAAGAGACTTTTTTGAGGGATCTTGTCGAAGTCCTCACCCTCAAGGGACTAATTATGATTCTGACAGATGAGGATTTTGTACGGACCTCGTTGGTTAAAATCAGGCCCATCTGGAGGTCAAGTGCCATGCTGAAGGGCATTTTTCCCATTTTGGTCTGGATTTGTTTGTTTTGCTGTTTGTTGTAGATGTTCTGCGAAAGGGTCTTTAGTTGGCGTCCATCTGCGTGGTGCACCAGATTGTACTCGGTGGGCAGGGTACCTCAGTTTATCGAGGTGACCAACTATGGGTATAGCCCCTACCTACAGCTTACAATTTTGTTTGCATAGCAAGTCCAAGTTCTAGCTGACTTTGGCCTTCTTGGAGTGTCTTTAGCATTTTGGAGTGTGTTTGTAACCTCGTGGGAATAGTGCTCTTCTTCATGATACTTGTCTTGTATTCTTGGAGAGTCTTCTGTCTTTCAAGTCCTTTTTGTAAATGGACTCAGGCTGTCAGAATCTTGCTTGATGCTGGTATTTTTGGATCCTGGTATTGTGACACCAGGGATTTTTCTTTTGAATGTGGGCTGAAGCAGCCTATTGAGGCGAGTGCTGCATCAACCTGTTTATGGGTCCAAGCATCCTTTACAGATTTTCACTTGGACTAGGAAGCGGCGCCATAGAGACTGTTTTCACTAACTTCCTTTTATTCGGGGCTCTTTTACCCATGACCTTTCAGCCCTGTCCACCCTTATTTTTCATTTTTAGTCACGGTGCCCTTTCAGGTTTTCATCGTGCCGTGGTTTTTATTCACGGAACTTTCTTACTCATGGTTTTGTGACCGTGCCCATCCGTCATTTTTAGTCATGTCGTTCCCTTGTTCAGGTATACACCATGCCCCTTATTATTATTATTATTATTATTATTATTTTCTTTTCTTTTTTTTGTAAATGCGTGTTTAAGGTCATGCCTTCGGGACCTGTACGAAGCCTTTTAACGTCATGCGGCCACGAAGTGCACTACAGTTTAAGGTCATGTAGTTGGACCATAGTGGAGATGAATGACAGTCTGTGGAGGTCATAGAGTGAGCATGGTGATGGTTTGACTCACTTTGGGGAGATGACACGAGTATGAAAGATAGATGATGTATGAATGGTGGGTGAAAAGTGGTGACCCACTAGCTGACGGCGAGTATGGATGGCGAGATGGCTCGCTGTTTTGTGAGCACGGGTGAGACTCACTAGAGAATGATGAATGGTAATGAAGGGAAATGCATTTATTGGAGGGTTATGAAGGTGATGTCTGCACATGAGCGGGTCGGTTTGGGAAGACGTGCATGAAGACGCACGTAAAGGGCGTGTGCACGTGTGTTGGGGCGAGTTTAAGGTCATGCCTCCGGGACCTGTGCAAAGCAGTTTATCGTCATGCGGCCAGGATGTTCACTATGGTTTAAGGTCATATAGCTTGGACCGTGATGCAGTTGAAAGTTATGCAACTAGGACCATGCAGTTTAAGGTCATGTAAAAAATACATCCACTACAGTTTAAGGTCATATAGTTTGGACCATGGTTATACAGATTTAAAGTCATTCAACTAGGACCATGCAGTTTAAGGTCGTACAACTAGACCTCCTCTATAGTTTAAGGTCATGTAATTTGGACCATGCAGTTTAGGGTCATGCATCTAGACCAAGGTTGTGCAGTTTAAGGTCATTCAACACTGACCAAGGCTGTGTAATTTAAGGTCATACAGCTCAGACCATGGTGTGGGTCACCCAGTAGCTGAAGCTTTATGGGGGATTGGTTTGTGGGTAGTAATTTGACTTCCTGGGGGTAAAATGATAACATGGGGTTTAGATGGGAAGCAGACTACACTGAGGATTAGGGGACAAGTATGACACCTTAAGGAACTCCATGGGGAATAGGCTCATGGAAGGTAACCCAATTCCTAAGGATAGGATAGTTTGGTACGCGACTGACCCACAAGGGACTAAAGGGGTAAGCATGACCTTAACTTCGCTGGGGAATAATGGGCTACAGTATGGGTGTAGTTCCTACTGGGGATGAGGGACAGTGGCCTGCTCCTGACTTCATTGAGGATGACTAGTCATGGCCTGGGGTGAAACGGCTTGGAAGCAACTCCACTAAGGATAGTAGTAGAATGCTCACAGTGATGATCAAGTTTAGACATGCGCGGCGCTAGCCACAGACAGCAGCAACATAAGCGGCGATAGTCATTGGCGCATAGCACTAGCACGAGTGGCGCTAGCATGCATGGGAGTGGTCACAGGCGACAGTAGTACTAGCACGTGCAGAGTTGGTTACACGAAGCATTAGTCACACTCGGCGATACAGAAAACAGCCGTCGTTTAGCCTGCGTTCGGGCCTCGGGATTGGGCCTGGTCCGGTTCGGCCCGTTTGAAGGTCGATGCCCGGCGTTGCACAAGTGGAGGTAAGCCTCTGTTCGGGCCTCGGGTCTGAGCCCGACTTGGTCTGGCCAATCGCCGATTGGCCTTCAGGGACCTGTCTGGTATTCTTGCTTTGAGAGGGCTACCTTGGTGAAGTTTTGCCTATATAGGGGGATTAATCCCATTTTTCACTGTTTTTATCTCAAGTAAAATAATAACTATGAGAGAGAAGAAAGGACTTCTAACGAGAACTCTGGTGTCAACAGAGTACTCGAGTGAGTGTTTTGCAGGCAGTCTGACGATCAGCAGAAGCTTATGACTGTGAGGCGAGAGCACTGACAGGGAAGACAGGGATAGTCGCGGTGGTTGTCGTCGTCGGAATTGAGGAACAGGTAGCTTGCCAAGGCGAATTGAGGTTCCGACGGTGATTCTTGGGATACCGGAGAGGTGGGAAAGAGGCAAGTGTGCTGGGGCATTTTCGTGGATTCCCGATTGTTTCCTGGTTGTTTTGCGTCACCGAGTAATAGTGGGAAAGTAGCGGTGATGAGCGGAAGTGTTTTTCGGTGTCGGGAAGTAGTGGAACAGGTGTCACAGTTGGTTTTCAGTGAGCAAGGAGACGGTTTCCCGGTAGGCAACCGAAGGTCGCAGGGAAAGTGAACAGCTGCAGGCAGCCGGACAGTCGCGGGGAGAGGAAAGGTTGCCAGGGATTCGAGTCATCGCAAGAAACGAGGAGTCTCGAGAAAGTGCACAATCGGCTTTACCCCTCTAAGTCACAGCCGGCATTAGTCCTCAAGAAGCACAAGCGAGGCGCTAGCCTCACACGGCACTTATCAGTGCCTCAGTCGTGCATGGTCAGCGACATGACGCATACGGTGTTGATCACCTGCGTCGGTGGCTATTCACTTGACGATCCTTTCATGAACGACAGTAAGTTGCTTCCAACTGTGGTTATGCTAGGCGAAGAGTTGCGTGCAATGTTTGTCACACACAGCGATGACTTGGGTAGGAAAAGGGCGATGGCTAATGGTAAGGCTAGGCTTATGATGCCTGTTGGAAGCCAAGTCCTCCAGCACAACAGTGAAGTCCATGTTGTTTTGTGGAAGGGCCCTCAGTGTGAACAGGGTATGCTCTCCATCATAGGCCAGTTCCTTGCCAGAGAAGTCTGCCTCGTATGTCTAGTATACCCCATCAAAGCGCATCCACCTTCTCCTGTTATGAGAGCCATTTTTAGCCTATAAACGTCCTCTTCTCCTCAGATGTACGAGCGATGCTTCTGATGGAGAGAGAAATTTTTGGCCTGTAACCATCCTCTCCTCAGATGTAAGAGCAACGCTTCTGATATGAGAGCAATTTTTGCCCAATAACTGTCCTCTCCTCATATGCAAGAGCAACGCTGGGGGCAGCTGTTCTCTTTTCCTTGATGCAAGAGCGACATTCCACCGTAGTTGTTCTCTTTGTGAGAGCAATACTGCATGATAGATTTGTAACCTCCTTAATAATGGGCTTTTTTAGCTTGTAACTCCTTCAAATGCAATAAAAAGAGTTAAACCTTGTTTGAACTGTCTTGCTTGTATTCTTTTTACCGTCTTTTTTTTTAACTCTTTGTTGTTTGTGCATTGAGTCTTTTTTAGTATTTCCTTAGGTATGACCCATTGATAGGGGACGTTGCTTCCTTTCCATCAGGATGTGCCAGTATGTAAGCTCCATTTAGTGATACCATTTTCACTATAAAGGGACCTTCCCACTTGGGTTCAAACTTCCCTTTGCACCGTCCTTGCATAACAATCGGCTTTTTGACATCTAGAACCAGATCTCTACGGGTGAATGAGCGAACCTTGACTGAATTGTCAATGGCTCGCTTCATTCTCCCCTGATTGTGCTCAAGATTCTACTGGGCTTGCAATCTCTTTTCATCAAGCGCATCATATTCTTAATAGAAAAGCTTGACTCTCTCATCTTCAGTCAGTTCTTGATGTATGGCGACCCATAATGAGGGTAGTTGAATCTTGAGCGGTCAGACTGCGTCGCCTCCATAAACCAAGGAATAGGGAGTGGAATCACTGGAACTTCATGTGGTAGTGCGATAGGCCCACAACGCTTCAAGAAGTTTCTCGTGCCAGTTCTTCTTTGTCTTCGGTACCGATTTCCTTAAAATGTTGCACAGGGTCTTATTGAAAGCCTCAGCTAATCCGTTGGCCCGAGGGTGGTACATAGTTGAGTACTTCCACTCGAAACCAAACTGGTTAACCAAGCGATCGATGTGATGACTTCTGAACTGAGGGTCATTGTCAAATATAATCCGATCAGGACTCTGAGCCGGTATATGATGTGATGTCGAACGAAATTAGCCACTGTGGTCCCAGGAACCTGCTTAAGGGGGACCGCTTCAGCCATTTAGAGAAGTAACCTGTTGCAGCTAGAATAAAGACATGACCCGTTATTGAAGGAGGGTCAATAAACCCTACAATGTCCATACCCCATGAGAAGGGCCATGATGCCACTATAGGGTGCAAGGGCTCTGGACACTGATAAACAAGGCTGAAGTGTATCTGTCTAGACATCCCATTTTAAATCTGGTAAATTCTATGGTTTTTTGAACCCTTATGACCATATTATCCTATTAGACCCAATTTAACTACCCTAAAACTATCCAAATCCTATCTCAATTTGAAGTAGAGCCCAAGAGCTTTCTAACGGTCCAAGAATCACTTGAATCGGACCTACGGATGAAAAGTAGTCCCTGTGAGACCCAATTGTCGGGATGTGGGCCGTGCTATATAGGCCCGACAGGCCCAGACGCAGGCTGATAACACATTCAACACATCTGATGATGTAGTAAACGCGTTTTCTTTAATTAGATAAGGCTAAAACTTTAAGATAAATCCAAAAAATTTCGAAAATACTCAAAACAATTTAAGAAAAATCACAAATTGAATCTTATAAATACCTCCTCTCCCTAACCCAAAAGGATAGAGAAAAAGAGACCAAAAAACCTTAGAAATTCCTGAAGTTAGGAAAATTACCCAAAATAGGAAAAACCCTTAGAAAATTCCTAAAAATTTAGGAAAATTCCCCAAAAATCTCAAAAAATTAGAAAAAATCTCAGAATACATATTCAACCTCTGGAGATCACAAAATCCTTAAAACCAAGGAAATTCTCCTCCAGACCCCAGAAAGACAGACAGCTTTAGAAAAATCTCAAGATTGGAAACCCTAGAGAAGACAGAAACCCAAGCCTCCTGAAGTCCTAATCCCCAAGACTGAGAAAGCCTAGACCTACGGCACAAAAACCTAGATCAAAACTAGAATTAGTGCACAACAACCCTAGATCTAACCCTTTACATCAGATATCTGCTGGTCAACATCCGCATCCGAGAGGCACAGAGGGCCGGTTCTAATACGGGCAAGCCCTTGAAGGTTTGGGAATCCCAGGCCATCCGGCCTGGTTTGGTATTATTTATTCCTCACTCTTTCTTCTTATTTTTACTGTTTTTCTTCTTTTATTTATTTTTGATCTGTTAACTTGTCTTAAAAATAGTATTTTAATGCTCTAGATCATGCTCGCTTTGCCACAGATCTAAGAGTACATCTGCTCGTTTCTCGGCAAATTTATCCTCAGATCTGAATTCGATCTATCCCACTTTCTCTACCACTTTATTTACATCTTTTTAATTAGTTTAAGGTGTCAAAATTTGAGAGATCTTCATTCGAAGATCTGTCAGACTTTCATCGTAAACAGTTTGGCTCCTAGTGTGGGGCTATTTCTATTTGATCCAAGCTTCAAAATACGATTTTTACTCACTATTTTCAGTCACAAAAGGTCCCAAAAGTCGGCTGTGACCAAAATCCTGGATTTTGGTGCTTCAAAACCCTGCTTTTTCTAGGCAACACTTCTAGTGTTGCTAATATCAAAGGTCTCCGAAAAGCACTGGAACTTTGTGGATATGTTATAAGGACTCTTTTGCAACTACAAAAAAAAGTTCAGATCAAAATAATATTTTTAAAAATACAAAAAAAATATTTTTCAGTTCAATCGAGACTTTTCTATTTTACTTTATTTTAATTCATTCGGCTTAATCGGACACTCCAGGATAATTTTATGGGTAAAAGACCAAAAAGGGGTAGGCTGCACACTATTCTCGTGTGCCCTCCTGATACCAAATCACCATTAAAGGTGACTATTTTTATAGTGTCGGGCAGTGACTTTTTGAGGGCCATATCTTATTCATCCCAAGCTGGATTGACCTTAAATTTTGTGAGCGTGTTCGTCTCGTCAAGAAGAGAGTTTTGATATGTGGCACGCCCCATGATGACGCCTGAGTGGGGAGAAAAGTTAGAGAGAAGTTGCTGATTTGTGAAGAAAGTTGCAGGAAAATCAGCATCGACATGTCTCGCTCGAGCAACCAAATCACGGTGCTCGTTTATTGGATTGATGTAAGACCAGTTCCATCACATGCGTAAGGTCTAGGGATATCTTCGAACCACGTACATGATGAACGGTTGGATTTCACACATGAAGGTGTCGAAATGACTGGAAATTTCGACTTCCAGAATTCAGATTCCTGCCAAAACCCAAAAGTTGTGAAATCTTCGTCCGGGCACGAAATCGAGCTGCATTTGTTGTCACGTGATCATGACGACATACTCAGTGCAATACATCGAATCATGGAAAAACATCAAGAAATGAGCACACTATCGATCGTGGCTTAAAGACGTGATTCATGGCTCGAAGTTGGTATCAAATCGATCGCCATGCCGAGCCCTACAAGAAAACAATCATCTCTCGAACAAACCGGCACCAGAGCAACCCTAGATCATCCACGAAAGATCACGCATGTTCTAGGGCAGCAGCAGGGACTACTTTGAAATTCCATGAATTGTTAAGCAAGGGCAAAACATTCATTTTGCACCCATTTTTAGAAATTTTTTTTAATTTAATTAAATTTTAATTATCATCAATTGGAGTAGTTTTTGGGCATCTACCCATGTTTGGGCCTAATTCTATAAGTACATGCTAAACCTAATTGTAAAGGGTTCTTCCGTGGCTCCCCTCATTCTTTCAATTGATCAATAAAGTTAATACTTTTACTTTGAGTTCGTGGGTGCATCTTAGAGAGAGAGAGAGATAGGAGAGAGAAGAAAATGGTTGGTACCCTTCGTTAAGGTAATTTTCTCTCTCGTCTCCTCTCGTCTCTATCTATTTCTCTCTTCTTCTCCTTTCTTCTTCATTCTCTCTTTGGTCTTTTTCTTTGTCTCTTTCTATTTGAACATGCATGGTGATGGTAATGTCGTGCATGAATCTCTTTCTCTACTTTCTTCTCTTTGCTCTATCTTTCTCTCTATCTCTTTCTGTTTAAACATGCACGGTGATGGTAACGCCATGCACGAATCTCTTTCTCTACTTTCTTCTCTGTGCTCTATCTTTTTCTTTGTCTCTCTTTTTCTGAACATGCACGTCAATGGAAACATTGTGCATGAATCTCTTACTCTACTTTCTTCTCTCTGCTCTATCTTTCTCTCTGTCTGAACATGCACGGCGATGGCAATGTTGTGCATGAATCTCTTTCTCTACTTTCTTCTCTCTGCTCTATCTTTCTCTCTGTCTGAACATGCACGACGATGGCAACACCGTGAATATCTCTTTTTGTTTTCTTCTTTCTCTAACACACACGGCAGTGGCAGGGCCGTGTGTATTCCCTTCTCTCCTCTTTCCTCATTCTTCTTCTCCCTTTCCTAATGTATTTCTCTCTCGTTCCTTCTTTCTCCTCTAGCACTCTCTCAATCTCTCACCTCACTTCCCTTTGCTCTCTCTTCTTTCCTTGCTTCTCTCTCTACTTTCCTTTCCTCTTCCTCTTTCCTAAAATTCTCTTTCTTCCTCCCTATCTTTCTTACCTTCACTATGTTATTTATTTTCTCTCTCCTCTCCAGTCATGCACAGCGATGCTCATCGCTGGGTTTAACGTTCTTAATTTTCCCTTATCCTCTTGAGACATGCATAGTTAGCCGGGCCTTAACCCGAATGACAGGCCGGGCCTTTGTCCAAGTTTCCCCTTTACCATGTTGCGCACGGCGATGCTCATCGCTGCGCATGACACTCCTTTCTCATTCTTGTTTCTCGCTCTTTATCATGAACGACAGAAGTCCATTGTCGTCCATGTTCTTTCTCTCTCCTCTTTCTTCGATCACAAACGACGGGAGTCCATCACCATTCATGTTCTTTCTCTCTCATCTTTCCTCTATCATAGATGGAGGAAATCCATCGCTGTCTATGTTCTATCTCTCTCCTCTTTCTCTATCATGAACGGTAGAAATTCATCGTTGTCCATGCTTCTATCTTCTTTATTTCTCTCTCTTCTCTTCCCTCTTCTCTCTTCTTTCTCTCTCTTCTCTTCTCTGTTCTCTCTCTTCTTTCTCTCACCTCTCTTTGTTGAAAGGTATTTTTCATCAACATGAGGCCCCCGCTCAATAAAGCCTAGCAAACAGTGGAAATTTTGATAGTCTCAGAATAACCCTAGAATCGGCTAAGATCTTCATAAGGTCTCTCAAAATTCTCCTGCTAAATTTCGTCGTATTTTGACATGTCTAAGGCAATGCAGACTAAGAAACAGTTTCGATAAAATCGGCCTCTACTACCCTAAAAAGGGCCCTATAACTAAAGCTACATTTTCGGTGTCTCAAATTGTTGTGGGACCACCACCATTGGTTCCGACACGGTTGAAAACCTTTAGGGATCAAATCTCAGCCTGAAACAGACACTCCAGAAAGACATTATAGGCAAAAGAGTGAAATAGAAGATGTCGCACACTATTCCCGTGCGGCCACCTTACAACCCCATGCCATGGAAGGGGCAGTCACGAACAGTGACTTTCGATGGTCATACCAAGTCAGATCGCATTCAAATTCGATGAGCATGTTCGTCTAGCTAAGACGAGCGATTCGATATGTGGCACGCCCCATGACGATACTCGAGTGCGAAGAAAAGCTAGAGAGAAATTACTGATTCGTGTAGAAAGTACGGGAAATTCAGCAGCATCGTGCCTCACTCGAGCGGCTAGATTACACCACTCACGAGCCCAATCGATGTGAAACCAATTCCATCGTGTGTGTAAAGTCTCAGACTATCGCTAACCCGAACCTCGTACATGATGAACGGTTGGATTCTTCACACGAAGCCGACGAAGTGACTACAAATCACATCGCTAAAATTCCAGATTCCGGTAAAAATTCCAAAGTTGCAAAATCTTCATTCGAGCATGGAATCGAGTTACGTTTGTTTCCCCGTAATCGTAATGGCATGCCTAGTGTAATTTAGTAAAGAAACCACCGAAAAACATCAAGGAACGAGTACACTATCGATTAGAAGTTTCAAGATCTATTCAAATTTCAAGTCACATGATCGTGCACTAAAAACATGATCCATGGCTCGAAGTTGGTATCAAATCGATCGCCATGTCGAGCCTTACAACAAAACAATCATCTTACGATCAACCGGACATCAAAACGACCCCAGATCATCCATAATATCATGCAAGTTCTAGGGTAACACATGGACTGTTCTAGAATTCAACAAATTGTTAGGAATGGACAAATCTGTTATTTTACACCCGATTTTCTAATTTCTTTTAATTCAATTTAATCTTAATTTCCAACAATTAAGGTTACTTTTGATCGTCCACCCATGTTTAGGGCAAATTCTATATGTACATACTATCATTGTACACACCAGAGGACTCAACCCTTCACAAAAGAGAGAGTTTTTACTTAATACAAGTTTATGTTTCTTATCATTGTTGAGTCACATTCGAGAGAGAGAGTGAGGTGAGAGAAACTTTTGATCGGTACCCTTAGGTTCGAGTTAAACCTTCTCTCTCTCCTTTTCTTCTTCTCCTTCTCTCTCTCTTCTCTCCTCTCTTCTCCTTCTTCTCCATTTAAGTTCCTCGTAGGGGTCATGCACGGCAATGGCATTGTCGTGCATGCCTCCCTTGAGGTCACACAGGTCGTGCATGGTGATGTCAGCACCATGGGCAAGTCTCCTTCTCTTTCTGCTCTTCTATCTCCCTCTTCCAGTGAGGCTTGTAGACAACACTTCCTATCGCCGTCCACAGACGTAATTTCAACATTTTAGTAAAGAACCCAGACAACGAACCTTGCTGCCACCCGCAAGGATCCTTCCCTGTTGCACGTTTATAGTAGATGACGATTCCCATCGCGCCCACTAGAGGCCTTGGCAACGCCTATCACCGTCTATGACTTTCCTTTGCGTATTTGGTGCTTAATGTCATCCTTCCTACATCCCACGCCTATCGTCATGCGCCTCGTGACGATTACCGTTGTACGCTTCACAAACGACTATCGTCGCATGCTTCATTAAAGACTACTACCGCTCACACGGGAGCGTGTTGTCTCCTTATGTTTCTAACAGCGATGCCTAGCATCGTCCGTAGTTCATTTCTCTCTCTCTAACAAGGAGCAGTAGTGTAGAGCGCCGCCCAAGGGCCACAACACTGCTACTCCAAGGTAGTGAGTGATAATGCCTAGCGCCGTCGAGACCCCATCTCTTTACCGTCTCTTGTCATCTTTTCACTCTCTTTTTCTTCTCACTTGACTGAGGGTAGACTTAGCCTATCACCGCCACATCGATCTCGGTTTCGAGTATTATTGTCGTCGTGCTAGTCTTAAAGACTATGCCCGTCTTGCTACCACTCCAAGCGATGACTTCTCGACTGCCATGCTAGTCTTGCCTCTTAGTCAAGTTTTCTCCCTTTTCTATCCTTATTTGAACCTTATGCTTCATCACCCTCTCGTATGAACGTACAGTTCCCTAAGACAAGGGTGGATCTCTTTGACCCACTTGTCTCGCAAATTAACCATACAAGTGTTGTAAAGAAAACAATATGATTGCAGGTCAAGGGAGACGATTTTGAACCAGCTAAATCAGCTAGAGGGCTTTCTTCATGATTTAAGAGGGCGCCCGTGCGAGCCAGCTTGAGTAAGTCCCGAACGCACATTCAATTCGTCTCTTATTGATTGGTATATCTACCCTTGCTCACAAGCAAGGTTCTAAGAGAGCGATCTCAGATCTCGAGTTCTCCAAAAACTCGAGATACATGCCGTTAGATCATCTAGATCCGGAAGGCGAGATCGAGACACCTAACTAGCTTATCGACTCCACTAGGGACTTACTACCCTTTAGTCGGTTCACTCTTGTTTGACCAGTATCCTCTTTTACTTTCTTCATTTATCTCTGTGGCATCTGGGTTGTTCAACCCGTTTATCAAGGTTGGGGACTTCTTTATCCTCGCACTCGTGGCTGTCCTGGGGAAGCGAGCCGCTCAAGCCTCCTTCCCCACTCTCCTTCTAAGTCAGGACTTACAGTCCGACTCCTAGGTTCTCACCTGGATCGATGCGAGAGGGGACTTAAAGGTTCCTGCCCCCTCGCTTTCCCGATCTGGTTGACTCTCCTGCATGGGTAGCACATCAACTGTCGCACACCCTGCTACTGGCAAATCTATTGTCAGTCATATTGTTGAGGTATGCCGAAAGGCTACCCTGTCCATTCCCGCAAAAGGCAAGCAAGTTGCCATCGCTCCTGAGGTTCGCCGCGAGGCAACCCCTCATATCCTTTCACCTCTCTGAACCTCTAGATCTAGAGGCTTGGCACACCGAGGCGGAGACCCTATGGCCTCCACCTCTCGCACACACTCGAGGGCTTGTGGTCCATCCACTTGAGCAACACATCGGGGCGACCCTCACATTGCCTTGAGTTTGCATCCAGGGCTAGGCCTTCTCGGGCCAAACCCTACGTGTCATGCATTTGCTTCCCATAGCTCGAGGCAGCACTGGCTCTATGCCACCTCGATCACATGAGGGTCAACCACTCAGTCTTCCGTCCCAGCACACACAGCTTCACCCTATGAAAGATGGGCTTCGGCCTCGTCCCTCGCAGACACAAGCTCGTGGGTCTCGACCTCTTCCGATTAAACCCATTGACTGAGCCCGGGTCGACCCCCAAGCCACCCGGACGGTTAACCCCAAAGGTGCACACGCACCATCTTTGCAGGTCCCTCTCAGATCTAGACTCAGGCAGAGTCATGATCCCCTGCCGCTCTTTTGGCGACAAGCAACCATCTCGAGCCCTAGTACTCAAAGGTCTTCCCTAAGAGGACCATCGTGATCCAGCTTGAGGTCGGCCGTGCACATGGGCCCTACAAAGGAAGTCGAGGCAACGACCTCACGTCAGATAGAGGACTCCAACCTCCAAGGCAAAAACCTAGCTTGCCTGCTATCCTGGGACCCCATTCTCTGCTTCAATTGATAGACACAGCCCTTGCATGTTCAAAGAAGGCGGGATAGTCCAGGTCTTAGGCTCTGTTCTGGAATGAGGTCCACAGTCGTCTAAGGATTAAGCAGAAAAGAGGCCTACAGATCCTGACCAAGGACGCCTCTAAGGCAGTTGAGGTCACTCTTGGTGATCTCCTGCCTCGTAATCCCTTTTTCCCTCTCCAAACTTTAGAACCTTAGCAGATCGAAGAATATTGCTCGGTCATCACTGCCCAGAAGTCGTAGTCCCAATACCTCCGAGAATCGGTCCTCATAAGATCGACATACAAGGCTCGAGTCCAATCATGGTAGGCTGAACCCCTCCAAACTGACTTACAACGTACAACTCACCAACCTCGGCAGTCTACTACGCCACCAGGCTCTGACCCTCCAGAAGAGACAGTCAATGTCATGGTGATCAATGACCCAGAAGATGCTCAGGAGGAGTGAAGGAATAAGTTCGAGAAAATGATGCAAGCCATCCTTGGAAAAATGGAATGCCTAGAAGCCTCTAGGTCCCCTTCTTCGACCGATTCCCCGACTGTCTTCTATAAGCGAGTGCTCAGCGAGTGCATTAGCTTCCATAAGTTCTTAGCAGAGAAAATGCAGCAGTGCTAGGAAGTTCAAGGTAGCCCGAGAGGACACCCTCAAGTCCCTCTGCCGCCTGTGCAAGAAAGCCTCCCGACTCAAGCCCAACAAAATATTGAGCAAGATCATTTGTAGGCCCTCATCAAGGCAATGCTCCAACAAGGCCTCTTCATTCCCAAGCCCGTCAAGCAGCCGAGGCATCTTGCTCAAGGCACGGAAAAGCTTTGGTGCCATATCACCAAGTATGGGGCCATGAACTCAATGAGTGCTCTGGGTTCGAAGATATAGTCACAGAGAAAGTCTAGCAGAGCCACATCATTTGTGTGGTTCTCCCGGAACGCGTCCAGACCGTTGCGCCCGTTCAAGAGGAAGTCACACTACAAGCTCTTCATGCGCAAACACCAGACCCTTCAGAGCCCTCGACCTCTCAGCCCTGGGAAGTCTAGCATGGGCAGAACAAGCTCAAATCCTTGAAACGTGAGGCAGTCTATCAAGCTAAGACACTGACCAGCTAGAAAGAGCAGTCTAAACACCCCCTCAGGGATCCAAAAGGAGAAGGCGGGCACCTAGGGCGGCTCGCTAAAGGAATCATCCTCTTCAACCACCAGTAGAGGAAGAATTTCTCAGGCCCCTTCCCCCATTGCCAACCTTGCAGGACGTCATCCCAGGTGCATCTCGCCTCGTCCTTTCGTCCAATCAAGCGGACATAACCGAGTCACCAATAGCTCAAGATTCCTCCAATATGGGTGACGATGTTAAAAGCACCCCACGATGGTCAAAGCCTGGGCATGACCTAAAATATCCCCTACAAACATTCAAGTCCGGTGACGACGTAAAAAGCTGCCCAGAACGTTTTAATTTTTCTCCTCCTCCCTCCTCTTCTATTTTCTCCACAGGTGCAGCTCAAAAGTGCCCGGACTTTGACACTCTAAACAGAGAGTTCAGAGACACCAGCCTCACCACATCGCAGCAAGAACGCTTCAGAGAGATGCTGGCCTAAGTGACAGGACTCTCGACAGTTGCAGATGCCCCGTCAACCCAAGCACAGATCGTGTCACCCTCAAGCTCCTGTTCCAAAGAGGCCTGCCACATGATCCAAGTGCATTAAGCACCCAGCTCGGGGCAAGCACCAAGTAATCCCAGTCATAAGATCATGGACTCCCCTTTCAAAACTGACCCTTCTATCATCTGGACCAGCTAGAGACCGGTAGTCTCCCACACTATACCCCTCCTAGAAGCCGAGATGTCGGGATCATGGGTTTCTACATGCGAGGTCAATGAAAATCTTTGTGACTCCCTTGACAAGGAGCTCCACGAAGCTCCATAAGAGTGGGAAGAAGGGGGTTAGGCCATGGCTGATGCGCTTGAAGAGATCAACTTGCGGGATGAAGCCGACCTGAGGCCAACTTTCATCTCAGCAAAAATATCCCCAGAAGAGAAAGAAAGTTAAATTTCCCTCCTCCAAGCAAATCGGAATGCCTTTGCCTGGCATTATCATGAGATGCCCGGTCTAAACCTTCAGATTGATGTCCATCGCCTTGATATTGATCCAACCATCAAACCCATGAAGCAAAAATTGAGAAGGTTTAGACCCGACCTCGAGATGCATATGATGAGAGGGATGTCTTCCCTGAATTGCCGCCTTACCCATTCGAGGCACTCCTCACAGCCAAGGATGTTATTAAGGCAGAGTAGGAAAATTCCCAAGATAAAGGATAAAAGGTCAGGGAGCAAGAACCCGAATTCTTCGACTCAATGTGTGTAGAGGTTGAGCAAGTAGAAGGCTGGAGGGAGCCTATCATGGACTTCATAAAGCATGGAAGGCTACCTCAGGATCAGGTGGAAAGCAACAGCATACGACAGATGTCCACCAAGTACACCCTTCTTGACGGGGACGTTCTCTTTCGTCGGTCATTTGACGGAATTCTCCTCATATGTGTCAATGCACAAGAAGCAAGTAAAGTGCTTGAGGAAGTGCACTCCGGCATCTGTGGGCTGCATCAGTCTGACCTTAAGCTTTACGAGCGTATACGCAGACTTGGCTATTATTGGCCTTCCATGGTTGCTGACGCCCAAAATTATGCCAAAAGATGTCAAGTGTGCCAGATCCACATAAGCCTCATTCATCAACCTCAGGAGACTCTCCACCCGACAGTGACATCGTGGCCCTTTTCCCAGTGGGGTATGGACATTGTAGGACCCATTGATCCCCCTTCTGGCTTGGGTCATGCCTTCATTCTGACAATGATAGACTACTTTTCTAAGTGGGCTGAAGTGATCCCTCTCAAGCAGGTTCCAGGGACAGCGGTAGCCAACTTCATGCGTCATCACATCATCTACCGATTCGGAGTTCCGGACCAGATAATCTTTGATAATGGCCCCCAATTAAGAAGCCATCATGTTGATCGCCTAGCCAACCAGTTCGGCTTCGAGTGGAAGTACTCGACTATGTACTACCCTCGAGCCAACGGTTTGGCTGAGGATTTCTACAAAACTTTGTGCTCGGTACTCTGGAAGTCAGTTTCAAAGTCAAAGATAAATTGGCACGAGAAGCTACCTGAAGCTTTGTGGGCTTATCGCACCACCACTCGGAATACAAACTCCACTCCTTATTTCCTAGTCTATGGAGGTGAGGCGGTCCTACCCCTTGAGGTTTAAATACTTTTACTCCGTGTCGCCATACATCAGGGACTGACTGAAGATGAGAGCGTCAAGCTTCGTTACCAAGAGTTGGACGCCCTTGACGAAAAGAGGCTACAAGCCCAGTAGAACCTCGAGCTTAATCAAGGAAGAATGAAGAGAGCATTTGACAAGTCTGTCAAGGTTTGTTCATTCGCTCGGGGGAGCTAGTCTTAGCAGTCAAGAGATCAATCGTCATGCATGGGCATCACAAAGGAAAATTCGAGCCCATGCGGAAAGGCCCGTTCATAGTAAAAATGGTCACACCAAACGGGCGTTATGTACTGGCAAACTCGGATGGAGGAGAGGCAATGCCCCCAATCAACGGATGATACGTAAAGAAGTATTATCCCTGATGTATCCCCAAAATGCTGTGTGCGTAGCAAGAAAAGAAGGAAATGGAAAAGAAGAACATTAAGTCAATCCAAAGAAGTTCACTTCTTTCATTGCATTAAAAAGAGTTACAAGTTACAATCAAAAGCCCATGAATATGGAAGTTATAAAAGTCTTGCGTTCGGGGATAAGAAGGCAGCTACAGGCCAAAAATAAATATTCTCCTCATGAAGAAGAAGCAAACCCACCAAAGAAATCCTATGCTCATGAAGAAGGAGCAAAACCACTTGGACAAGTTAGCTTCAGTGCCACCAAAGAGGATGGTTACAAGCCAAAACATAGGTTTCACCGCTGTGCTGAAGGATTTGGCTTCCAACAGACTGCGGTGGCATAGCCTTCTTGTTTTCCATCACTCTTGACCCCCACGAGACATTGTCGTCTATGATCATCGTCGTACATGACTCAACACCATACGCAGCCATCACCGTGCGCAACACAATGTCGTGTTCTACCATCACCGAGGGAGAGCCAACGCCGTGTGAGACCATCGTCGTGACTAGCATGCTCTTGAGAACGTGGCTATCGTCGTACGTGGCTTAGAGACGTGAGAAGGCAACACCGCATACGACTTAATGTCATGCATGCCCTTGTTGTACTTCGGTTCCCACCATCCCCAATTCCCAGAGGGCATTAACCCTTTGTGCTTCCTCGGTTTCCCTAGCTGCCTACCCGTGACGACCGTCCACCTTCTCGTGACCTTTCATCTCCTCCACAACCCTTCAGGTTTAGCTAGGAACACTCCTCCGACAGTCGGAAAAACCCCATCTGACCCTATTCTTTCCCCTACCAGCATTTCCTTTTCCCTTACCAGCATTTCATTTCCCCGACAAAGTACTTCGTCGCCACCGAAAAGACCCTGCCCCACCTTCCACTTGTTACTAGAAGGGTCGGAGGACCACCGGAAATCCCCGAAAGCTTCCCTGACCTTGCGGTCTTCCCTTCTCCCTGATTTCCCACTTCAGCGGTTCACCAAAACTCATCGAAATTTCACTAAGTTTTTGGTGAGCTCAATGCATCCCCTCCTTCTTCTCTTTCAATAACCGAAGGACTGACAGGAGCCCTCTAAACTCTCTACGACCTCCCCTTCAATAGCAGAACGATCGGAGAAGTACTCGAACCCCGACAGGGCACCTCTGCAAATCGTGCGAAGGTCCCGAGAAACCTTGTTCCTTGCTTAGGAAGCCCCGGTACTTCCCGAAGAGGTTCGCAATCACAACACGAAGCTTTACGACCTCCTAAAGCTCGTCAAAAAAGCTCCTAACCACCTATCTCTGCAAAGTTTGGCTGAGAATTTCTCTTCGAAAAACCTTTGTCAAAAGCTTTAGCCCTCTCTCTCTAAAAATCCTTCTATTGTTTTACCCTCGGGTAAAACAGTAAAAAGAGCTTTTCCCCCTTTTATAGCCAGCAGTGTCGTGAACTACCCCCAGTGGTCTAGTTGCACGATCTTAAAGTGCATAGTCCTTATCTCATGACTCAAAACTGTACGACCATGGTCCAGATGCACGACCCTAAACTGCATGGTCCAAACTATATGACCTTAGACTGTACAGCCAGAGTCCGCATTGCATGACCTTAAACTGCACAGCCATGGTCCGCATTGCATGACCTTTAAACTGCACAGTTAAGGTCCCACATTGCATGACCTTAAACTGCACAGTTATGTTCTACATTGCATGACCTTAAACTGCACGGCCATAGTCAGCATTGCATGATCGTAAACTGCACAGCCATGATCCGCATTGCATGACCTTAAACTGCACAGCCATGGTTCGCATTGCATGACCTTAAACT
>NW_006495044.1:1558426-1604440 GCF_000471905.2 Amborella trichopoda | reverse complement strand
TCCGCATTGCATGACCTTAAACTGCACAGCCATGGTTCGCATTGCATGACCTTAAACGGCACAGTGGTCCACATTGCATGACCTTAAACTGCACAGCCAGGGTTCGCATTGCATGACCTTAAACTGCACAGCCATTGTCTGCATTACATGACCTTAAACTGCACAGCCATGGTCCGCATTGCATGACCTTAAACTGTATAGCCATGGTCAGCATTACATGACCTTAAATTGCATAGCCAAGATCCTCATTGCATGACCTTAAACTGCTCAGCCATGGTCAGCATTGCATGACCTTAAACTGCATAGCTATGATCCGCATTGCATGACCTTAAACTGCACAGCTATGATCCGCATTGCATGACCTTAAACTGCACAACTATGGCCCACATTGCATGACCTTAAACTGTACAGTCACGGTCCAAACTATATGACTTTAAACTATAACGGATGTCTAGTTGCACAACTTTAAACTGTATGGTCCTAGTTGTATGACTTTAAACTGCATAACCACGGTCCAAGCCATATGACCTTAAACCATAATGCACGTCCAGACCGCGTGACGTTAAACTGCTTCGCATAGGTCCAGGAGGCATAACCTTAAAGACGCTCCACATATGTGCATACCCCTTTTAAGTGCATCTTCACGCACATCTTCCCTAACCGACCCGTCGTATGCGCGCACCACCTTCATTACCTCCCCAGTGAGTCCACATACGTGCAGACACCCTTTACGTGCATCTTCACGGATGCCTTCCACTAACCACCCATTCATGTGTGTACACCATCCATCATTCCCCAGTGAGCCTTACCCATGCTCATGAAACGGTAAATCATTTCACAATCCATATTCGCCGTCAACTAGTGGGTCACCATTCTTCACCCACCATTCTCCCTTCATAGGTAGCCACGTGCCATTTCCCCAAAATGAGTCGAAACTACCACCATACTCACTCCATGGCCTCTACAGAATGCCATTCATCACACATCCTAACCGCATGACATTAAAAGGCTTCACACAGGTCTCGAAGGCATGACCCTAAAAACATGCCTTCACAAAAAAAAAGGGCATGGTGTACACCTCTATGAGAGAACATCATGAGTAAAAATGATGGATGGGCATGGTCACAAAACCATGAGTAAAAGAGTTCCGTGGAAAACAAAATCCAAGCACGGCGAAAACCCCAAAAAGCATCGTGAGCAAAAATGGATGAAAATGGTGGATATGACCGTGAGGTCATGGGTAAAAGAGCCCAAAAATAATAGAAGCTAGAGAAAACCATATTTATGGTGCCACTTCGCTTGTTCAAGTGAAAACCCGTAAAAGGGCACTTGGACCGACAAGACAGGCTAACGCATGACCACAGCCTCAGCCGACATTCAATTTCCAAACAGTCACAATCCTGGCTAATGAGGTCTGCCAAAAATCCTCATAAGCCAGCATCCAATCGCAACACCAGATGGCTCGCCAGGGAGTGAGAGCCGCATAAGTTCTCTCACACTTCAAGATGGCTCATCAGGGGGTGAGAGCAACATAAGATCCCCTGCACTTTAACCATATGGCTCATCAGGGAGTGAGACCCGCATAAGATCTCTCAACGACATGGCTCATCAGGAAATGAGAGCCGCATAAGATCTCCCAACGACATGGCTCATCAGGGAATGAGAGCCGAATAAGATCTCCCCAGTTCAATAACAATAAGAGTCCTTGAGGGTGAGGACGATGACCAAAATATCCCTCTGAAAATGCTAAGGATCATCATGAAGGCAAGAAACTAATGAAGCCAGGGTCTAACCTGTCACAGACTTTAGGGTATGCCTCGTCAAAACCCCCTAGCCTACATTGGACCAGACTTTCGGGGCGGGTCAGAAGCCCCTGACTGGACCCCCTTAGATGAGACCTACAAAGGTACCCTGAACATCAAAAGCAAACCAGGTGTAGCAGCGAATAATGCCGACCAAAGGTTCATAGCATTTGGCCTTCAGAAAAGGCCTGGTAGTCCCTTGAGGGTGAGAAATTTGACAAGATCCCTCAAACTTCTTTAATGATTGCACTTCTCAATTCTTTCGAAGTTAAACAATCGACAGGGCATGTTGTTGGAAGGTATTTTTCATCAACAATGGGCCCCCTCTCAATAAAGCTTAGCAAACAGTGGAAATTCTGACATTCTCATAATAGATCTAGAATCAGCCAAGATCTTCATAAGGTCTCTCAAAAGTCCCCTGCCAAGTTTCGTCGTATTCCGACATGTCCAAGGCAGTGCAGACTGAGAAACTGTTCCGGCAGAATCAGCCTCTAGCACCTTGAAACGGCCCCTATAACTAGAGCTACATTTTTGGTGTCTCAAATTGCTGTGGGACCACCACCAGTGAATTCGGCACGGTTGAAAATCCTTAAGGGTCAAATTTTTTAGCCCGAACGGACACTCCAAGAAGAAGTTATAGGTAAAAGAGTGAAATAAGAGGGGTCGCATGCTATTCCCACGCAGCCACCGTACAACTCCACGCCATGGAAGGGGCAGTCACGAACAGTGATTTTCGACTCTCATATCTAGCCCGTCCCAAGTCGGATCATGCTCAAATTCAGTGAGCATGTTTGTCTAGTTAAGACGAGCGCTTCGATATGTGGCACTACCCGCGATGATACATGAGCATGAAGAAAAGCTAGATAGAAGTTGCCGATCTGTGAAGAAAGTGTAGGAAATTCAGTAGTGTCGTACCTGGCTCGAGGGGCCAAATCACGCCACTCATGAGCCTGATCGATGTGAAACTAATTTCATTGTGTGCATAAGGTCTCAGGCTATCACTGACGCGATCCTCGTACATGATGAAAGGTTGGATTCTACACACGAAGCCAATGAAGTTACTGCAAATCCCGTCACCGAAATTCCATATTCCGGCCAAAATTACAAAAGTCTTTGTTCGGGCACGAAATCGAGCTGCATTTGTTGCCCCGTGATCATAACGGCATGCTCAATGTAATTCAGCGAAGAAACCATCGAAAAACATCAAGGAACGAGTACACTATCGATCCGAAGTGTCCAGATCTATTCAAATTTCAAGTCACATGATCGCGCACTAAAAACATGATCCATGGCTTGAAGTTGGTATCCAATAGATTGTCATGCTGAGCCCTACAAGAAAACAATTATCTTACGATCAACCGGGCATCAGAATGACCCCGGATCATCCGTGGAAGATCACGCAAGTTCTAGGGCAACATAGGGACTGTTCTGAAATTCGACAAGTTGTTTGAAATGGGCAAATCTGCCATTGTGCACCCTATTTTCTACTTTCTTTTAATTCAAGTTAATCTTAATATCCAGCAATTAGGGCTACTTTTGATAGTCCACCCATATTTTCGACAAATTCTATATATACATACCATCATTGTACACACCAGAGGACTCAACCTTTCACAAAAGAGAGAGTTTTTATGTAATACAAGCTTCCCTTTCTTCTCATTGTTGGGTCACGTTCCAGAGAGTGAGGTGAGAGAAACTTCTAACCGATACCCCTAGGTTCGAGGTAAATATTCTCTCTCTCCTTTTTTTCTTCTTCTTCTCTCTCTCTTCTCTCCTCTATTCTCCCTCTTCTCCATCTAAGTTCCCCGCAGGGGTCATGCGCGCCAGTGACAGTGTCGTGCATGCCTCCCCTGAGGTCACACAGGCCACGCACGGGGATGGCAGCGCCATGCGCGAGTCTCCTTCTCTTTTTGTTCTTCTATCTCCCCATTCCAATGAGGCTTGTAGACGGCGATGTCTATCACCATCCATAGATGTAGTTTCGACATCTTAGTGAAGAACTCAATTAGTGAAACTTGTTGCCGCCAGCAGGGATCCTTCCTCGTTATGTGTCTATAGTAGACGGTGATACCCATCGCCGCCCGCTAGAGGCCTCGGCAACGCCTATCGCCATCTGTGACCTTCCTTCACGTATTCGATGCTTGTTGTCATCCTTCTTGCATCCCACGCCTATCGTCGTGCGCTCGTGAGGATTAACGTCGCGCGCTTCACAAACGATTATCGTTACGCGCTTCATTAGAGACTACCTCCACTAGCGCGGGGGCATGTTGTCTCCTTATGTTTCCAACGGCAATGCCTAGTGTAGTCCGTAGTTCATTTCTCTCTCTCTAACCACGAGCAATAGTGTAGAGCGCCGCCACGACACTGCTACTCCACGGTCGTGAGTGGCACCACCTAGCCCCGTTGGGATCCCATCTCTATGTCGTCTCGTGTCTTCTTTTCACTCTCTTTTCTCTCCTCACTTGACTGAGGGTAGACTTAGCCTAGTATTGCCACATCAGTCTCGGTTTTGAGTAGTACTGTCGCCTTGCTGGTCCTAAAGACTATGTCCGTCTTGCTACCACTCCGAGTGGATGACTTTTCAGCTGCCATGCTAGTCTCGCCTCTTCGTCAAGTTTTCTTCCCTTTGCTATCTTTATTTGAACCTTACGCTTCATCGCCCTCTCGTATGAACGTACAGTGCCCTAAGACAATGGTGTGTCTCTTTGACCCACTTGTCTCGTAAATTAACCATAGAAGTGTTGTACAGAAAACAAGATGATTGCAAATCAAGGGAGGTGATTCTGAACCAACTAAATCATGTGGGGGGCTTTCTTCACTATCTAAGGAGGCACCCGTGCGAGCTAGCCCGAGTAAGTCCCGAATCCACCTTCAATTACTCTTCCATCGGTTGGTATACCTGCCCTTACTCTTGAGCAAGGAGTTGAGAGAGCGATCTCAAATCTCGGGTTCATCAAAAACCCGAGATATGTGCCACCAGATCATCTAGATCTGGAAGGCAAGATCGAGACATCTAACCACTCTTCTCTCTCTTCTTTCTCTCACCTCACTTCTCTCTTCTTTCTCTTTCTTCTTTCTCTCTCTTCATTTTCTCTTTTATCTCTCTTCTTTCTCTTTCTTCTTTCTCTTTCTTCTTTCTCTCTCTTCCTTTCTCTCTCTTCCTTTCTCTCTCTTCTTTCTCTTTCTCTTCTCTTCTCCTTCTCTCTCTTCTCTTCTTTCTTCTTTTCTTCTGCTTTCCTTTTTCTTCCGCCTTCTTTACTTTCTTTTCTATCCTCTTGTCTCTTCTTTCTTCCCTCTTCTCGTCTCCTCTCTTCTCTTCTTCTTCCCTTCTCTTCCCTACTCTATTATTCTCTTCTTTATCTTCTCTTCCCTCCACTTCTCCTATCTTTCTCCTTCTCTTTCTTTATCTCTCTACTTTTCTTATCTCTCTTCTTTCTCTTACTTCTTCCTCTTCTTCTCTAATTGATTAAGGGACAAGTCTAGTACTATCACGGTAGTTTCGTCGTCGAGCAGTATTGCCGTTGTGCTAGTCTAAGTTATCGTGCTCGTCTTGCTGCCATGTCGAGCTCGCCGTTGTGTCAAGCTGGTTGGTGTTGGTTTTCTATCGTCGAGTAGTATTGCCACTATGGCGGTCCACGTGACCGTGCCCATCTTGCTACCACATCAGGTCAATCATCAGCCAATCTAGTCACTGTGCTAGGCTAGTCACCCGGTCAAACGTCTCTTTCTTTTATTTTCTTCTCTCTTCTTCTTTCCCTCAACTCTCATCTCATCATCTCATCTCTTTTCTCTTTTGAATGTGTGTGCTTATGTACATTCGCCCAAAGACAAGGTGGGGTCCTTTGGCCCACTTGTCTTGTAAAATTAACCATGTGTGTGTGATTGCAAAAACAGGAGAATACAGGCCAAAGAAGGCGATTTCGAACAAGTTGTAGGACTGGAGGGCTTTTTTCATAATCTAAGAGAGCGCCTATGCGAGCCAGCCCGAGTAAGTCCCGAACCCACCTTAAATTCCTCTCTCATTGGTTGGTATATGTGCCCTTGTTCTTGAGCAAGGTTCTCGAGAGAGCGATCTCATGTCCCAGATTCCCCTAAAACCTGAGATACGTGTCACCAGATCATCCAAATCCGGAGGGTGAGATCGAGGCACCTAACTATGAGGATAAAACGATGGGGAATGACGATAATGAAATTTGTACAAGAGGATTTACATGGTTCTTCGTAGAGACTTGTCGAAAATTTGGGACGTTGAGGAAGAAGAAAGTCTTGAAATTGAGCTCACAACTACAACTTATGCTTATGGAATTAAACGGTCTTTGAGGAATCCAATGGCTTTGGCCGACTCGAATAGTCTTCAGAAAATAAAAGGGGCTCCGAGAGATTTACAATGGGTAATGCCTTCTTGAGGGATTGCGGTGGCCGGAAAAGATGGGTAGTTGAGGCTGAAACCTTTGGGACAAGCTAAAAGCCACCAGAAAATATGGGAATGATCGGGTTTACCAGAATATTCGCCAAGGGTTGCAGGGTGCTTGCCTAATTCCGAAAGGGATGATAAAGAAGAAAAAAGAAGAAAGAAGAAGATGAGAGAGAGGAGGCAAACCACTGGTCATTCGGTTGAAATGATCACTCTCAATATCGAATCCCACCCTTTTAAGTTGGTTTAATTATGGCATATAAGGGAATGGACTGAATTATCCTTGAATGTAATTTAAAGGACATATTTGTCCTCTCATAATTCCTAGGAATTTTTTTGAAAATTTAAGGGCTTCAAATCCTTCAAAAAATTGCAAAAAAAGAGAAAAGGTAAGGTTTTGAATCAATCAAACATTTTCCTTTGAATTATTAGCACACCAAAACTTTCAAGCAAGCAATTTTTGAAACATGAAGATGACTATTACGAGCGCTTGATTTACGAGACGTGTAGGTTGGAAGAGATGAGCTATACATAAAATGTCAATGGTGCGTAAAGCAATAATTTTTTTTAAAAAAGTGCTTTATTCATTAGATCAATTTAGGGATGAAGCCCCATACAATTTATTAAGAAAAAAAAGAAGAAAAAATCCTAAAGCCTAATAGCTCCTTCTTATGGCCAACGTCATATCAGTCCTGGATGCAAATGATCATCAAAATCCTGACCACCTTCCTTTTGAACTGAGGCCAATATCGTTTTCGCATGGTTGGCCTCTCCTTCGTAATATTCAGCCAAGTATTGGTAATGATCCACTTCCCTACGGAGCTTTTTCACCAGTTCTTGGAGATGAGAGACTTTTTCATGGTCGAGGTTCTCTTTTCCTTCAACCTCAAGGGCAGCATCATGGGCCTCTTTCTCAAAATCATCGAAGGAGGAAGAGGCTTTTACTACAGCAGTTGGCTCATGGTCTTGGTGTCTTCCTCGTTGATGGCTTGAAGGTCGGTTGTGCGTAATCTCAATGGCCATGACAGCTGGTGGGGAAGGATCAGGAGTTGGTTCCATACTTGGATTTTCATCCTCCATGATAGGTTGTGAGATGGAGAACTCATGGTTGAAAATGAGTTCATTCTAAGTTAAAGAGGCTATTTATTAGAGCATGAAAGGGAAGATGAAGAGATAACACCCTTCCAAAAATAAGACAATGATGCTTGGGAACTCTATGAGTTGTTATGAATATGGGATGATGGGTAATTATTTAATCCTGAACCAAGACTCCAAAAATGAACGTGCAACCTTGAAGGCTGTAAAGCATGCATGGTACGATGGACACAAAAGAAAAAAGATAAAGGATGTCATGTCCGAATGCCACACGTTTTTTGGATCTCTTGCATGTGCAGCGTCTAGGGTGGTTCTGTTTGGTGTATTTTTTGTCGTCGGCTAGAGGAATTTACATACAAGCTTGAGGGTGAAATTCATAAAATAAATATTAAATAGATGCCAGATCTATGTACATTGGCAGATGGTGGGTTATTATGCAAACCTGGGTTATTATGCAAACCCAATGGATATGCTTTTTAGAAAATATTTATGAGGCATGTTTCTGATATGATAGTGGAGCATGATGTGCCTAGGACTTGTTTTATGACAGCCCTTATATGCGTTAAGAGTCTTGTTCATCGATCAACTCATATACCTTAGCTAACAACCAATAATAGTAAATGGTATCAAATTATCTCAATTTGAGACAAGCTTCGGGTCATATCTTCAAGGTCACAATATATCTTTCCACACGATATTGAAAGAGTTTGGATACGGTATGATATGCATTTGAACCTGTCATCAGTCAAATATTTGTATCTTGGCTAATGATCGGTCATAAAAGACCATCTAATCATTTAAAATAGAGACAAACTCTGGACATATATTCCTAAGGCCATGGCTTTTTACACAATATTGGAAGAGTTTGGATACAGTATGGTACATCTTCGAATCCACCATTTGCCAAAGAACGAGTGTTTGACAACTGAATCATAAGGAAACCTTATCATATGATATCACATTGCGGTGTGTCCTTGCATATATATTCAATGAGGCCCCATATGCCTCTAGTCCCAGAATCATACAAATTAGATATCATTTAGTTCATCATCCATAATTCAACGGTGGCCATAAATGCCTTGACTAGCGACCACGAACATGATATTTTGGGTATTGATCAGAAACTCTTGGGAAATTATATTTGAAGTATAATATCAATCATCACTAAGTTTTAAGTCATTTGGAGATGGTTTAACCCCTCATTTGTATTCATCAGTAGCCCGATCCTTATACATCGTCTGCCAGACAGAAAGCCATAATAACCCGCATCACAAAATTTGATTCTCCCAAACTATAAGGAGTATTCTCATGGGACCTAGACCATGTGAGTATATAGAAACCAATTCTCTTAACTTGGAGTGTAATGTAGACAAGATATAAGACAATAACTTTTTCCAATGCACTTGAAAATACAACTAGCAAAATCAAATTACAGCAAGGTCACTGTAACTACAATGAGTAATTGACTTCAAAATACTCTCAAATGAGAGGATGCAACTCAATTAGCGTCCCCTACACATGAACAAAACAAGCGACCAAAAGGAGATCATCAAACAATGCATGTATAATGTGCATTAGAAAATTCTGCACCACTCAAACTTACAATGCAAAATTATACATCAATGAACTCATAAAACTCATCACATCATTTCCATTATATCAACATAAAAATTCTCAAGTGTGTCATGCATCATGACCATGGGAAGTCAATCAGAGCTCTCGGGTGCTCAATTTACAGCTTTCCATCTTAATTATGTGTCATTGGGTGACATGCATGACATACCTCAAAATCATACCAATTCATTATCTATCAAGAGGGAAGCCAAGTATTTACTAATACACACTTAAAACATAGAAGGATTTGCAAATATCTAAAGATCAAATCAAGTGGAAAAAACGTGGGACAAAATCGGGCTCACTAAATTGGTTCAATTGCATTCACAATTCAGTCCTCAAAATTTTAGTATAGTCTTCTGTTATAAAAAACAAAATTTAAAGGATCAAAATGAAGATCTAAGTGACTGGTATGACCATGAAAGTCTCAGAGAAATATTAGTCAAAATTACTCCAAAAATCAAAAGGGAAAGCTCATGGAAAATAATCAAATTGTGCATAGATGATGCCTTCAACTACATAGATAAAGACGGATTAAAGTACATTTAAATGATCAATGATCTAATCATAAAAGGATGAAGATAGCTTGTTGTAATTGAGATTTTACAGTAACGATAAACTATGAGAATCAATGAAAAAGAAACATACCTTACTAAATTGTTGAAGGCTTAAAGACTAGGTCATCCATGACTTGACTCTGTACTTTGGATCACCATTAATGGAGTAGTGTAGGACCTTCAATGGAGCTCACTCTCACTATTAATGGAGTAATGTAGGACATTCAATGGAGCTCTATCTCACCTTATCTTGAAAATAACTTATTAGAGATAGAAAGGAAGAGGAGACTTGGCATGGGCATTCCACAAATGAGAGGAGAGAGAAAGACTGTGGCATGCCACTTTTGGAGAGAGAAAGTGACCTTCCACTCAATGGGGTATTTATAAGCTTCTAACCCTTAATGGTGGATATGCATCTAGATTGTTGAATATTGGTCCTACATGTCATCTTTTAATGACTATAAAAAAAAGTTTGATCCTAGCCCACCGTCCACTATCATGCCATCAAGATGTGTGGTATGGATTTAAATACTTTTATTCTCTTTTAATTTATTTCAATTTCCTTTGTTATTAAAGTACCCTTGCACTTTATATTTAATAAAACCAAAATCAAGATGGAATGCATACCCTTATGATATTTGTCAAATATTCCAGCAAAAAGCAAATATAAAAAATTCCCTCTATTTATAAGAGTATGTGGAGCTAATAAAATCAAGCCACAAAAGCTAGGTAGTTAATTACACATTTACCATATACCCTTAGGGTCAAGCTTGTAATTATAAACCCTATTACACTTATAGAAACCTCCACATATGTGTTCAAACCCCTTGTTTTAAGCTTTAAACTTGTTAAAATAACTTTTCCAAAATCTTAGGGGCCGTTTGGATACCTGAAAATATATTACTGACGTAATATATTACTTCGTAATACATTACCTGCAAATGGATTGTTACTGTTTGGGTAGTATTTAGATGTAACCTGAGAAATACATGGCTACTGTTTGGCTATGTCAAGAAGAAATAAGAGAAATGCATTACCAACATTTTGCCAACACTTGCCTATAAACTATTATTTCTTTCTCTTTTTTGTCACAAAATTCCATTGAAATGCGAAATTAAAGTTCCAGGGGATTGTCTTTATTTGTCATTTTCTTAAACACTTTTGGAAAAATAATTATCTGCCCAGTAAAATTACAAAAATAAATAAAAACCCCACAAAACTCATTTTTAATTATTTTACATCAAAATAAATCATTTTGGAATTATTTAATATTTACAAGGGAAATTAAGATCCTTGGAGTTGAATTATGAATCAAAGCACTCCACTCGATTAGACCTAGAACCCAAAGCTAGATTCTCGGTATAACCCAACATACTCATGACCTAAAATGTATAATCAAGGGCTCATGATCTTAGCCTATCAAAGTCAAACCAATTTGTGACCCTGAATCCCCAAGTACAAGTGGATTTCAGGTGCACCCCTAGATGACATGCATGATGCGAGGGTTCCTCTCTTGGCACATATGCATACCTCTATCCAATAGATCATTGGAAGAACGGCTTCCCATGGATTGTGATTGTACATACACATGCTACAAGAAGGTTTTACGAGTCAGGGATTTAGGCCAATGTCCTCTATAGGCCCTAACCTTCATATACATGGCTATTTTGTCATCGAGCTCATATAAACACATGAATCACATCGCCCTAACCCATCCCTCAATCATGAGACACAAACATAACAACCGACCATGATGAAGAGGTAACCCTCAATCATATCGATACCTCTCATATATACAAATCTTCCTCATAGCCAAAGTGGGGTTCCATGACTTTTGGGCCCAATGCACCAAGATCCTAGAGTCATGTTGCTCTTCTACTTCCATTGAAGTTAAGAGCCATTGAAAATATCAGAATTTAAGTCCTTGAAAGGTTATAATTCCAACATACCATTGGATTCCTGACTTAGTACTCTATAAGCCATATAAGTGCAACATCTTATGGATCTCTTAAGTGAGAGTAGTAAGCTTCACAACAATAAGCATAAACATTGTGCAAAAGCTTGGCAGCAACTGCATAATTTCTCCCAATATATGGAGAATCTTGAGCCCAAAATTTGTTGAGATGTGTGTCATAGTCTTCTCTACAAAATATCATACTCCCAAGGTTTATAGTTCCATCTGGTGAAGGCGATTGAGCTTGCAGTCCTCAGATCTATTGTAGCAATCTGTAGCAAAAGTGGATCTACTTCAACGAGCCATATCTCCCTCATCGGTAATCCATTTGAGGTGAAGTTTGAATCCATTGGGTTTGGCTCTGAGTTCTCTATCTTTCTACAAAATGTCATGGTGAAAGGATTCATCATCAGAGAGCAACATATGTCAAATTATTTTGCACACTTGTAGGCGACAAATTAGAAATAACCACTTTCTTTGATGTTCTCATGGAATGGATATTGTCAGTTACACCTTTAAATTCAAACATCAAGACAAGATCGAGGGTAAATAAGGACCAAGCTTATCATTAAAATCCACCAGGAGGTATTTTCAAAATTGAACAAAGATAAGAGCTTACTATTTCAAACCAAATCATGAGAGATGATTGGTTATGGTCAACAAGGTGGATATGCTTCACGAACCTTCATCATAATCACATCAGAAAGCCTATTTAAACCCACCTCATAAGGATGGATGGGATTGATCTCTGAATCCATAAACACATCTTTGTATTTCTCATCTTTATGCGTGATAGAGAGAGAGGGTGAGACAAGAGAGTGATTGTATATCATCAAGTTATAGCATTGACAGTCAAGAGATACGCCCTCCATAGTGCCATATTTTGTTCTCTGGTGTGAACATCATCAAAGAGAGATAAAGTTGTTGATTACTTGAATCACTTGAAGCCTCAGTTTGAAAAGGAGCAGCTATGTGGACAATACCCGTGCATATAGTCAACTATATAGGGGCCATACACCCTTGGCATTGATATTCTCCATTCATCTATATATTTTCCTTTTAAATCTACGAATGTATAAGCTTCAAGACTATAATCAAGAGTGTTTGACCCCCTATAGAGGGTCGATGTAAATTGTAACAGGTTGGAAATTTCTATAACTCCTCACGTACCCAGTCTATATGTAAAAACCTTTATTGTTTCCATAATATGATACATTAAGGGTGAATTTGGCATTGATTGTATTACCTCTCTGGTTTACTTATGTGATATGAAGTCATAATATTATAAATATATTAGACAAGGATGTTGTCATATTCCCTCGTGAATGTGATCATCTTTTTCAATCTCTAAGCGGAAAGGAGGTCCTAATCTTTCTTGTCGTTGCCCCTAGTTTTATATTCAATACTTCGTTGATAATGGTTGATGAACACCTATTAAATCCCATTAAGGTTGCTCCACTTGAACATTGAATTTTTAAATTTGGAATCACTCTCAATTTTCTAGTTCTTATATCTTTGTTCGACTGGAAAACTCATCTAATTATTCCTTTTAAAAAGGGTTGTATTATTATTTACCCCAGTGTATTTTACAATGTATTAATGAATTAATTGGGTTTTAAAAAGTTCTAATATAATTACCCCAGTGTAGGGCCATTAGAGGGATTGGGTGCATGGGATGCTTTAAAAGGTATCATCATCTCATGCTGAGATTGGGTCCTTACTTGGGAGGATGAGCTGTCACACCACAAGTTTTTAAATACTAGAATCCTTGATATGTGACAGTCGATTCTTAACAAAATATTAAACTTCACCATTTATTGTGCTAAAACAAAATTTCCATTTCAATAGTCTGTACAAAGTCTACTCATTACTAATATTAGCATAAAGGTTTAGATATACATCTGTTGATAGAACAAAATTTACAACAGTGAATTTAAATAAAATTTATAAAGGAGAATTTAATTATGACAACAATTTATTCACAAGCTGGTCCTGCTGTGCATTCAACTATGAGACTGCAGTTACTCTGAAAAGAATTTACCATAGTTTGATGAGTTTGGCTACTCCGTGATCATCATAGTCCTCAAACATAATAATGGTTGAAAGATATCAATACTTTCAAAACGGGAGATCTATTAAAAACAATGCGAGCAAAGCATTTATGGATAACAATTTCACTTTCAGAAATCCATAGTTAAACATAATCCAAATGATTGAACTGCATATAAACACTTTAACAGAAACGCATAATTCAAAGGATTTCACAAAATTCCCTACTGGCGTCCCAAGTAGGTCACCTATAATACCCTACCAGCGTCCTTGATGGGTCCAAACAATCCCTGCAAGTCCAAACATACCTCAAAGGCGTACCAGATGAGTCCAAATAGTCTCTATCGACGTAACCGGATAGGTCCTAATAATCCCTACTGGTCCGATCATACGTCACTGGCGTCTCAGATGAGTTCAAATAGTCCCTACCGGCATAACCGGATAGGTCATAACAATCCTTGCAGGTCCGATCATACCTCATCGGCGCCTTAGATGAGCCCAAATAGTCCCTACCAGTATAGCTGGATAGGTCCTAACAATCCCTATAGGTTCGATGATACCTCACCAACATACCGGATGAGTCCACTTATACTCAAATTATCTATGAAACTCTCTTTTAACATTAGAAAGCAGTAACATCATATATGCAAAGTATATCATTGAAATCATTAACAGGAATTCACTTGAAGTAATTTAAACAATCACTTTCATTGAAATATATGCAAGTCACCAGTCAAACATTTTTGCAATAATTTCTGAAAGGTAGCAGTTCTGTAGGACATTCCTGAAATGTAACATGATAAACAATTCATTATCAATAGAAAGAGCTTTTATGGAAATCCAAAGTTAAACATGAAAATATCACAATTTTGTGGAATGCAATTACGCAAATAATTATTTTACAGGAATTAGTACAACTTATAGCGTTTAAAATTCACGGACAAACAAAAATACAGTTAAATGCAAAAATGCGTAAATCTTACAGTATTGACAATATTACAATTTTTATTGAAAGCGGAAGTAACCAAAATTTATAACAGCTACGGGAATATCATAATTTTGCTAAAACAGACTATTTTCCATGATAATGATATCACTTACACATAAAACTTATAGTGTCTAAAATTCTTAACAGTGGACAAAAATATCACAATTTTAATAAAAGGATTATTTTTCGAGACAATGATGTCACTTACCTATAATACTTGGGAGATAACTTCCAGTATCTCAAAATTCGGCTAGAGAGAGAAAGAGTTCACTACTTCCTTCAATCCACAGAGAGGGTTCAATGTTACTAAGAGGGAGGGCATGAGAGAGAAAGCGTGTTGTAGAGAGAGAGCTCAATCCTTGCTTTAATTGACTTGAATTTCATAGGCTTTTAACCCAGAGAGAGAGATCAATATTTATCAGAGAGAGAGAGCATGAGAGAACGTCTTGCGGGGAGAGAGACTCCCAGCCTCTTTTTAAACCCACATCGTACCCTTTTATATTTTAAAAAAGGAAAACATTTATATAAAGATGCAACCTTATAATGTAGAACTACGGATGCACCGCAAAAATCCATCAGAAAATGTAGTTTTAATGTTGAAAAACCCTTTGATTGATCATCTTGCCATCGAGATGTATGACCATGAAAAGTAAAAAAAATTTAAGTCTCAGAAATAGTGCACTTTACAACATATTATCTACACCATCCATTTTCAAGATTTTCACATATTTATAGATCTACTTGATTTTAACCATTTTTTAAATTTAAAATTTTATAATTAGATATAAAAATAGATTTTGAGATAATCCTAATAACATTATACATAAAAGTATATACCATGATAAAATTTGAAGGTACACCTTACCTCTACACCTACGGATGCATCTGTATGCAAACTGCACCCTTAAAAAAGTATTATTGGAAAAGGATTTTACGTGAGGTGTAAGGAGGGTGTTTAATTGCTAACTTCAAAAGTCCACATCTTATATGATGTGTAAGATGGTGTTAAAATGTTAATCTTGGAAAGTCCACGCAAGGAGAAGATCGTGGCACATATAAAGAGAATATGAGGTATAAAAAGGAAGCAAAAGTGGTGATGGTCCCTAAGGACCAAAATGCTCATATGGACAATTATACTATAAAGAGTTATTTAAACTTTAATTTTATTTTATTTATTTATTATTTCTTTTTATTTCAAAAGTTTAGGATTGTTACATGAGCAGGCTCAAGTCCTCTGCCCCTAGGCTGTCATTCTTTAAAAGGATGATTTGGTCCCCTTGTGGGTTTATATTTTGGGACGTTATTAGGGTGGTTGGCGTTGTTTCCTTATTTAAATGGGTGATGTTTTCAGAGAGGACTAGCAAAGATGCCCACTTCTAAGGGAGGGAAATAGGCTAAGTCTTCTCTTGGATATTTATAGTGCCTCAATTGATAAGGTCTTGGACGACGTAATTAAGGCCAAAGCATTCGTCGATGTTGTGGGCATCATTTTGATACCACTCACACTACTTCAACTTATATTTGATACAAAAGGGAGGAATCCTAACCGGACACAGTTGATTAAGCTTATACTTGTCTAGCTTCACTATAGTTTTGAGGTTCATCTATTATATCCCCACTCATTGAAGAATAGTTGTCTTCATTGATGAACACATGAAATTCATCTAAAGTGGTAGGTGGGACTCTAGTTCTTTTTGGTTTATCTAGTACATTAAGTTCAAGGAACCATGCTCACCAATTGTAAAGGGAGACTGAGTAATAAGATCTTTGAGACCCTTATTTTTATCAATTTCACTTAAGTCAGTAGGTTTCCTTAGGGTTTAGGGTACACGCATCATCCATAGTTTCAAAGAAATGAGTATCACGACTCTCAACTTAGGGTCTAGAATTGCGGTTATAAAATTGGTAGCCATTAGAATTTTCTGAAAAACATATGAAGGAGCATTTTATAGTTTTTTTGTTGTTTATCTCTATTTTGTGGTGGTGTAAGATCCAAGAACCCCAAACTCTTAAGATACTAAGGTTTGATTTCTACCGGCCCATAATTCATAAGGGACTAAGTCTTAATGAGTTTAGTTGAAAGATTTTTAATAATGTCATTGCAATATTGAGAGCCTCAACCAAAAAATGATGTGATAAATCTGAAAGTGGCTCATTATAGACTTGATTATGTCCATTATAGTCATTTACTTCTCTTGGATACACCATTTTGTTGTCTTGTATAAGGCATGATGGTTTGATAATTATACCTTACTCCTTATAAAACTGAGCAAATAAGTTAGAACAATATTCACCACCCCTATGGATTTGAATATATCTATGTGTCGGTTTTCTACCTCAATTTTATACTCTCTAAATGTTTCTAACCCATCTGACTTTCTACTAATTAGTATACATATCCATAATGAGAATAATCATATACAAATATTATAAAATAGGGGAGTGATTTCATGCACTGGTTGCATAGTAATATAATGAAACATCATCAAAATTTATGTTAGGGCCATTTGTTTGACCCTAAAATTTAAAGGGTGTGGTTTCTCTAAGGTTGCAATCTTAAACAGTCCATTTGAGGTGCACCTTCAAATTTTATCATAACATATAATTTTGATGTAAAATATTTTTAAGATTATCTCAAAATCTATTTTCAAATCTAATTATAAAATTTTGAAGATCTATAAACATATGAAAATCTTGAAATAGAATGTCTGGATAATGTGTTGCAAGATGCACCATTTTTAGGACTCAAAATCCTCTTTTTTTCTTCATAGTCACGCATCTCAATGTCGAGATGCTCAATTAGAGGGGTTTTCAACATTAAAAACAACATTAACCAATGGATTTTTAAGGTGCATCCATAGTTCTACATTTTAAGGTTGCAACCTTTATATAAACCTTTTCCAAATTTAAATATACATTCTTTTCATTCCAATGGACAATCACAAAAGTAAAATTTGACACCACAACCTAGAAATTATTTTTTTATCCCAATTAACATCGGCCAACCATTTTGATAAGACACTTAGATCTAGGCCTTAGAAGGATTTTTTCTTTTCTAATTTTTTTGGAGGACTTTATTATCGTTAGATGAACAATATTAAAAATAATAATAATTTGAGTTTGTGAAGGCCAAGATGTTGAATTCACCAAATGAATGGTCTAGATTCATTGTTGAAAATGATTCATTTTGACCATATCTAGGGTGAAAATTGAATTTTATTTTTTTTAGGATTGATTATTAAGATGAAGAGAATTTTTATGTGTTTTGGGGTCATACAAATGCCAAAAACATGGTTTCCTAGAAGTATGGTTTCATTATATTATAATGTCACGGTGACATGATATCATTCCCCTATAAAATATTTCATACCTTTATGTATTTTTACATTTTAATTGGCCCATGTATATCCGAGTATATTTGGCCTTCTTCTTTTGAGAAAAGGCTTATAACAAAAATATACGGCTAGCATACTTTGAAAAAACAAATCTAAGTTAAGGAGTTATTCTCTTTCAACCATTTTGTTTTTTATTTATGAGTTCCAATATTGAATGCTACAAATACGAATCATCCAAAAACAAACAAAAGCATAAGGGAAAACATCCATATAACTAGAATATACAAGGAATTTTCATTAATGTTTCTATATAAATGACCAACTTTAGTACCATATACTAATTCTCAATAATTTTAATAACCAGAACCTAATTTCATAACTCTTCTTGTCTATCTTAGGAACATAAATCAAATTGTGCATCATATTGGGAGCATACAAAGTATCAATAAATAAGAGATTTGTTCCTCCCGATAGACACAACTTATAAGTATCAACACTAAGTACATTATAATAGGTGTCATTCCCCATAGAATCCACTAGTTATTGGCTACAATCTTCTTCAAATCTATGAAATCTTTCCTTGGCCTTTAAAACATGTCGAGTGGAGGCTGAGTCGACCCACAAATTCCCCAAATCATAGTCAACAATCAATGATTTTGAGACTATACAAATCAAGTCCTTTCTCTGATTTTGATTATTGTTATTCGAGCATTATTATTATTTTAGTTCTTAAATTTTATTTTTCAACTTAGGAGAATTGGCTTTGATGTGACTAGCTTCCTTGCGAAAAAAACATGTCCTATCAGCCTGCTTCTTTAGATTTTTAAAATTTCTTCTCTTTCCCTTATACCTTTTATTATTTTTATTATTCCTTTATAAGAATAAAAATCAGAGAAATTTTGAGCAAAGTGGACCTCATTTGATTTCTGCCTCATTCTTCTTTCAACTTCAATAAGGAGGTGCAAACATGATGATCCTATGTATAGAGCGATTCAAAGTGATCACAACATACTACATGATGGAGGGAGATTGTGACACTTGCATGAGGTTAGGGATTGGATTCCTAGATGCAACAAGGTCATTTGTGAGAACTGTCATTTTGTTGACATGCTCGGTTATTGTGCCTGTTCATTTATCTTGCGAGAGTCATACTTTTCTAGCAAGAGTTGGACAAGGGTTCCAGAAGTCATCTTATACTTCCATATAAGGCACCCATCATGCTTTGAGCTATGGTACAGTTCTCAAATAACCTAATCAAATCATCTTCTATAACACTTAATATTATGGTCCTAGCTACTTTGTTATCTTCTAATTATTTTTCTAGTGCATTCTAGCTTGACCATTGGCATTATACCCTAAAACTGGTGAATTTGAATATAGAAAATGATATACCATATCCTGGAAGAGAATATAACTAACTTTTCTTTTCCACATAGAAAATAATTTCCATTAAGCTTGCCAACTTTTGATAACTCCACCATAACTAGCTTAGAAGCCCTATTATTTGTAAGTTATGAGGTAGAGTTGAAATGAAATATACGAATGCAAATAAAAGTAAAATAATAAGAATAAAAATAAATAAAAAATTTAAAATTAGATTTGAGCATAGAAAGGACTAACCTCTTTAGTCAAATTAAAGGATTATTGAGGTTGGGATTAGTAAAAGAAAAAAGCGGTTATTTTAGGCATTGAACTGCAGTAAATTGAGGCTTGAATTGTCTCAAAAAATAGCAACTAACTAGAGGGTTGCATATATTCCAATGTTTAGCTTTTCCTTGGAACATATGAGAAGATGACCCTTAAAATCTAAGGGATAGGGGAGTTATCCATTAACTTTTGGAAAGAGGCTCTCTCTCTCTCTCTCTCTCTCTCGAAAAATCCTTTTTATGATGAATAATAAATAATATATTAATTATTTTAAAAAAAATATTAATTAGGATAATAAAAAATATGTGGTACATGTGAGGCCCCATGGCCAATTACGAACAAACAATATGCATATTCAAGCATCATATGCCTTTCATCCAAGTTCCATATAATTTGGACTTCATTTAATAAATTTCTAAATGGTTGCAAGGATAACTTGATCGCCGGTGCTAGGGAAATCATATATGAGGCATGATATACATCTTCCAAAAGTTTCAGCTCATAACCACTCATCTATGTATAAAGGTTGTCAAGGTTTATATTCATTGGCTACCAAGTAAATGTTCATCAGACATGATGACTCCCAACTATTAAAATTGAGATTTCTCCCAATCTATAATGGGTTTTCTGATGAAACTTAAGAGGATTGATTACGAATCAATTCCTTGTCAAATATCAACCATGGGAAAACAATACTCATAGATAACCCATAAATCTCCCATTAAAAAATTGGAACTACGGTTGCAGCTTCAAAACTGTGTAACAATCTGACAGCCGGTCTGAGATATTTCCCAATGTACTTGGAGTTTTCTCATGAAAATTTGTGGTGTTCTCAATAAACTCCCCCATAAGAATATTGAAGTTTTGGGGTCTATAATCCCCAAGATGAAAGTAGTTGGGATCGCAATGGCTTGACTTGCTAAAATGATTCAACTTTGATTGGGTGTATCTCCCTCGTCACTGATTTATTTGTGCTTACATTTGGACAATTATATTCATCTCTAAGTCATCTATTAGTTTGTAAAAATTTTAGGTCAAAATGATTCACCATCAGGAAGTAGCACCATCTAGAAGCAAGTGTACTAACCCCCATTCCAAATTGATTGTCAGTGATAACAGATAATCATTAAATCTGATATTTTCTCAAAGGGAATCATTGCATCTCCAGTTGAATTCAGTTCAAATTTGAGCTAACTTATCCTCATAACAACATGAATTAGTTCTAGTTCAAATTCAAATTAAAGCCCATCCTTATGATAACTTGATATAGTTTGAGTTTAAATTCAGATTGAGTTTATCCTTTTAAGATCTTTTTATAGAGGAATGGCTGCAACCTACCGATATTTGATAAGCTCAAAGTCTAACCATGTTTATCATGAACATATATCTATAGATACCCCATTAAATAAGTGGAAAGGGGAATAATCCTATAATAACCAAAATAGAGAGATGCTCTATTTTCAGACATTTTTTACATTCTCTAAGTGAGGCCAAGACCACACAATATTGCTTTGAAGTCTTACTGTCTGTGAGAACCATATGAAGACAGAGAAGATACGTGACCCAGACACACTTGAAACACTAGATTGTAGATATATATATATATATATATATATAAGATAATACAAAATGCCTATTGATTTCGCCTATCCTCATCACCGTCAAAAGTTCATCGCACGATCACAGTTGTCCAGTAGTGTTTCATTTTTCATTTTTTTTTCTATAAATCAGAATGTCTTGAAATTTGGAACGTGCATTTATAAAAAATAGACAAATCTACGAAAAATATCAAAACAATATTTTACATGAAAAATTGACCAAAAATACCCCCCGAAAAGATTCAAGTGTATTTTTCATTTTTTTTTTCTATAAATCAGAATGACTTGAAATTTGGAACGTGCATTTATAAAAAATAGACAAATCTACGAAAAATATCAAAACAATATTTTACATGAAAAATTGACCAAAAATACCCCCCGAAAAGATTCAAGTGTATTTTGGTCAATTTTTTTTTGCTAATTTTTTTTTTTATATTTTTAATAGGTGTGGCTCACTAAGATGTATACACACTCTAAATTTCAGATCATTCCGATTTGGAGAAAACAAATGAAAAATGAAACACCACCGGACAATCGTGACGTGCGATGAACTTTGAACGGTGATGAGGCTAGACGAAATCACTGTTCATTTTCACCTATAGTGGTTGATGAAAAGTGATTTCGCCTACCCTCATCAGCGTCCAAAGTTCATCGCATGATCACGATTGTCCGATAGTATTTTATTTTTCATTTTTTTTTCTACAAATCAGAATGACCTGAAATTTGGAGTGTGTATTCATAAAAATAGATGAATCTAACGAAAAATATAAAAAAAAATATTTTATATGAAAAAATTGATCAAAATACCCCCAAAATGTTTCAGGGGTATTTTGTTACTTTATTTTTTGTGAAAAAATATTTTTTATATTTTTATTAGGTTTGGTCACTAAGATGTACATACGCTCTATATTTCAGGTCATTTGGATTTGTAAAAATAAAAATAAAAATAAAACACTATCGGACAATTGTGACTGTACGATGAACTTTGGACGGTGATGAAGGTAGACAAAATCACTGTTTATTTTCCCCTATAGGTGTTGGGAAGACCAACTCAAGGTTTCAAATAAGTGGAAAGCGACGTGTTCCTGCTAGGTAAAAGACCTACTTAAGATTCAAATCAATTGAATGTCCGAAGTTGATTTCCATGAAAAAAACCAACAAAACCAACTTTGACCTTGTAGGTTCGAAATTGATCTTTGAAACGTCAAAACCTCAAAGACCCAAAAGGAATTTGTTAGATCATATTGAACTTTAAATCTTTAAGATTCCGAGTATGAACAATTCGAAGATAAATAATTTTTTTAAAAAATGAGCCGGAACGTAAGATTAAAGTTTTTAAAAGGCGTTGTGACTGATAAGAAGTAAGTTATAAGAACATCAGCATAAATATTTTTAAAATTTTTTTACCATCATAAGGACAAAAAAGAAGTGCTGTTCAGGCATCCCAACCGCCTCACGCGCCAAGACTACCTATTCTAGCGGGGTTTTAAAGTGCGGCCTTTCTTCTTATGGTACAACCTAAGCCTTTAAGTTAAACGCCACAAGTAATTTTAGGACATTGTTTCAGTGAGTCAGCAGACACACTTATTACCGTGCAGTCCCTCGTCTATCAAACGTCCATGTCTAAGATGGATGTCAAAAAATGTTATGTCCAGAGGTTATAATAGACGGTGAGAAAAGGAATTCAAAAAATAATATTCTTACATTTTGAAATTTAAATAATTTTCATGGTTGTGATTATCGAACCTTAAAAATTTTAATCCAAAATTTTGGTTGAAGAGTATTTTGTAGGGAGAGTGCACAAAAATAGTGTGGGTCGGCCGACTCAGCAAACACTTCTCCAGTAGTTTAAGTCAGGTCCAGTACATGCACAGGCAAGCCCGAGGAAACGTGCCGGACATGGACTCCTCGTATACACACGCCACCAACGCTAAACGCAGGGCGCGTTTCGCTTAGCCTACCTCTCTTCATCATGCACGCCTCTTGTTGGGGAACTCCAGCTAAAAACTTTTCTCTCTCTCTCTCTCTCTCTCTCTCCTTCCCCACTTGAAGAAGCCTCAGCAATCTAAAGCTCTGATAATTCGAAGAACCCTAACTCGCACATGAAATTGGGAACCTAGGGTTTCGTAGCTGCTTCTTCAGTAGACCATGGCAATTTCCTTCGTAGAGTCACAATGGAAGTGAATGATTCTGGGTTCTGATTTAGTCTTATAACTAGCTCGTTGTGATTTTCTTCGTTTGAATTAGCGCACAGCCAGGAGGATTCCAGCGTTTTGATCTGGTTTGTTTGGGAAATTGTTGCTTCCTGTGCAACTAAGGGTATGGAGATCCTCTCGTTGCTATGTGGATCGGCTTGGTTCAGCGGGCAATAATTGTTGGATTTGGTCTGAAGGGGTGATTTTTCGAGGGATCCTTAGTTGCTTCAGGGTCTCAACGCCATGGCTGATGCTACGTCGCTTATTCCAGCAGCGGTTCTTAGGAATCTCGCAGATAAGCTTTATGAGAAGAGGAAAAATGCTGCTCTCGAGGTGAGCTTCTGTTTGCTGTTGTTTTGATCATTTCATCTTGAATTACCCTTGAAATTGGGGTTCGTAGATCTGGCTTATGAAGCGTATGAAGGGAATTAGGTGTTTTTGTGCTATCTACGGATGCCTTTCCTTATTTTGTGAATAAATTTGATGTTTCATGGGAATATTTGAGCCATTGAATTTTCGTTTTTTTTTTGACTAGTTTTCGTTTTCTTTTATATGCTAATAGAGTAAAGTAGGTAAATTTTAGTTTGTTATCTGGTTCCTCTGAAACCTGATGTACAATCTCATGCAATTATTGGTGCCACTGCATGAAAAAGAATCCGATGGTCTGAGCTTTAGAGACATCAGTGATTACAGTCATTATTCAAGGATTAACAGAATCATAAAGAAATTTCTCCACAACGTATTGTTGTTATTTTTTCTTTCATTGATCTTAATCCCTTTTTTTGTGTTGCTGCTGCTTTCCCTGTTGTATACTGTTTGATAGTGTATCTTGTAGAGTTAATTGTTTTTATCATATCTTATTTGATAGTTTTGATTACTTCTGTTGATGAATCTGTTAAGCATAATAAAGCAGATAACTTTTTTGTTTTCATCTGTAGTTGTATTTTTCTCCCCCTCTTTAGGAGCTTAAAAATAACTCTGAACATTAATTTGTGTAATTAAGTTCCTTTGGATGAGTGCCTATCATTCGTTTCGTTTATTTTTTTCGATGGCTACCTATTATTTATCTGCTAAGAAGCTCATGGTTGCAGAGACCATTTGTGGACCTACCCATATGGGAGTATGGGTTGTTTGCAATTGATAATTAATGTACTCTGGCATGCTCAGATGAATGGTCATTCTTGTCAAACTAATCCTGCAAGGGCAATATGTTCACTCACCCACACTTGCTTATGGTAAAATACGTATGGTAGGATCACAGGGCACTGATACTATCTCATTAAACCTATAGTTAAGTACCGGATCGGTGGGTGTTCATTTAAGGTTATCCAAATAAATTTCCACTGATTAAAATTTATTCCATCAATTCTCAAAAGAAGTTATTCAATCAATTAATTCTCTCTCTCAAAAAAAAGAAAAAATTGAATAAATTATTTGTTTATTTGTTCATTGAACTCTGTGCATAACACATGTCCATTTAACTCTTATGTATAAAGCATGTCATCTACTTGCTTGAGATTTCTGAGGAATTGTATCACTATACTCATAATTTTTGCTGTGAAGTTGTTAGTTGACGCATTTGTCTACTACAGGTTGAAGGGATCGTCAAGCAATTTGCTGCAAATGGAGATCATGAAAAAATTTCAGCTTTGATCAATTTGTTGACAACTGAATTTACGTATTCACCACAAGCAAATCAGCGAAAGGTTTGTACTGGAAGCAAAATTATGATTGGTTTCTATATTTGTTCGACAGGCATACCACTTTGTGTTCATGTACAATTGTGCATACTAATCGATACATCATTTCTAATAATGCATCTTATGTACTAATGGTTACATGCACATGCATTCAAAGACATGCTTATTTAGTTATATGTGTTTGCTCTTAAGTGGCATTGGCACCCACCCTTTTCATAAAATGCAGAGCCCTATCTATCCTCACATATGCATCTATTTATATTTTCACATGTGGACCTATGAACTACGCCCTATACAGGTACATATGTCATAGAAATACATTAGACATTATTGGACTTTCTTTTTCATGGATCTATGCATAAGCATAAACAATGAAATTGAAGCAAAGATTTTGTTTAGGACTAGTGCATATTCATGTAGATGCATGGTCTATTTTGTATGTATCGTTATCATCAGGACCTATTGGTTGTCAAGCCAAAGACGGGTCTAGTCTGGTTTGTTGAACCGGGGACCAACCAAAAGATAAATAAAAAAGCAAGGAAAAGGAAAATTTAAAATATGCGACTCAACAGTGAAATAGTAATGATGACATTATCACTAGCAGTGTTTAGAAAATCTACTAATGGACTTGTGGAGCCTTAGCTGAGTCTGATTAGACTTGGACGGATCTCATGTTGTTTTTGTATGCGTGTGTACATGCGTGTGCTATGAGTAGACTGAGCTGAGTCTTTTCGAGTTGATTTGGCATGGCCTGTGTCATGTATCTGTTGTGTGTGTGTTATGAAAAGACTCGGCTGAGTATTTTTGAGTCAGTTTGGAATGGGACTATGTCAAGTCCCCGGTCGAGTCTGCGTTTTTCAACATTGGTGAGTACTACTACTGCATTGTCTTTGAGTGTGACATTAGTCACTTGTTATACCTAATAGTTTAGTGAAATGACTCAATTGTCAAGTATATGAAGACTATAACTTAATGAGTTTCTAGTTTCCTGCCTTCGACGACCTCATGGGGCACAAAAAATATTCAATAGAAAGTTATTTACATTACACCAAGAAAAGTTCCATTTGTCAGTAACAAACAATAGCTGAGATTTCAGATGTTATATTTGTTGATAGGTATATTACCAATACTAAGAAAATTTAAATTTTTTACTATAAAATCTTATTATAAGGTTTATTGACTCAAGATTCCCATTAAAGTCCTCAGTGGGGGTAATATTCTCTATGTTAGCATTTATTGTTATCAGAGAATTATAAAATTCAGTTTATGGTTATAAGAAAGGAGTGCAAAGCATGCCCAGCTTACAAAAAACTAGTACAACTAGCTGGTCTGGCTTGTTGGCCACTGGTTTTGACAAATTATTGGGATTAATATGTGACCTGACTGTCATAAGGCCAAATCCTGGATCGAACAATTCAAATCAGCTTGACCAGTATGGTCCTTTTACACTAGTTTGTATGAATATGCACGTTGTCCACATCTGGTCTCGTTAGTAGTCTTTATTTTTTATTTTTAATCAGAAAGATTGGTTTTTCTATTTCTTTGAGCATTCTTTTTGTTGAAATTCCTCTTGAGTATTTTTTATATAAATTTCATTTTATTGATCATATGCATTTAGTTGATGCTCAATGCTTACGATGTCTTGGAGTGGAAGTGAGTAGCTGCCTTGTTAGGATGTATTCTATTAGCAAACAGGTAGGGAGCAGGGTTTGAAAAATTGACTTAAGGGTGAAACTTGGTTCCTGACTTGTCTGAGTGACTTGGGTGAGACTGAGTGGATTCACTTGAGTTTGCCCTGAGTGAACCGGAACCCTGAGTGAACCGGAAGGCCTGAAAAATATTTAAAAATTGAAAAAAAATTGGGGTTGAGTGGATTCACTTGAGTTTGCCCCGAGTGAACCAGAAGGCCTGAAAAATATTTAAAAATTCGGCAAAACATCCTCAGACATCCCAAATCAAAACCCTTAACCAGATTAGCTATTCGAATTCGGATTTGGTTTGATCTGAGCTCTAGAAAATTTCAGTGAACAATAAATCTGAAATAAAATATCGAAGTTCTAGATTATTATTATTATTTTTTTTGGGTGAGAAAGAAGCCCATGATTGGATTAAGAACTCAAAAAATGGGCTTAGGAAACAAATTTCATCAAAGATTGTCCAACCTTCGGGAAGAATTCTTTACTTTTGGAAATCAGGCAGAGCCTACGTCGAAAATCTTCAATCTTTCAAATCCGTCACATTTGATGGTTTTTTCTCAAATCTGATCTATGTTGTATGGCCAAAATTTGGACTAAAATGGGTGTCTCCATGATGAAAAGCAAAGAAGAAAGGGGGCAGATTTCGGCCTCTCATCATATTTCTGTGTTCTTGTCGAACTTGGCATGATTTGATGGACGCACGAAGTCCATAAAAAACTTGCACAAGCTTCACAGTACTGGGGCCTGTTGCTACAATAACTTGCCCGAATATTGTAGAATTTATTTAACCCCCCGAGTTGGGGGTTTTACAGGCTCGGCACCCTGCCAAGCAGAGTGACTCGGGTTGGTCTGAGCAAACTCACGTGAGTTTGCGAACAAAGTTTGGGAACAATCAATTCCCTGTAAATGATTTTTCACAAGCATAATAAAATGTATTTATACTTGTTTCATTGCTGTCATCGATCTTTCATGCTAGAATACTTGCTTCAATGGAAATTTGTGGCTTTTAGGATAGATTGCCACTTTTGCTTGTGATCACATATGTTATGCATGCATGTGAAGACATGGACATGTATGTATATTATATAGTGTAAGTTGAGCAGGGTATTGGTTCTTAGACCATTTGTACTTAAGAAAAAACATGGTTCTAACATTATATGGGTGAACAATATTATAATTCATTATTCATATAACCAAATTTTGTTTTTTTTATTTTATTTTATGGTGTCATATATTAGATTCCTGGTTGGAAGGTATCTGGTGGGATTTTGATGTTGTAAACCTCTGTACCCTGTATATTGGATCTTTTGATTTGATTTCATCTTGATTGATCTGTGTATTACAAGTGTGTATTACAAGTTTTGTATCTCTTTGCCTTTCTCTTCTTCTTTAGGGGGGTCTGATAGGGCTTGCAGCTGCGACAGTGGGTTTGACATCGGAAGCCGCCCAACATCTTGAAGTAAGAGCTAATTTGTTTTCATGATTTGAAGCAACACTACTTGTGAGTTAGTCTTATGTGTGAATTATGACCGTCTTTTAAATTTGTATCTAGAGTGCTTAAGACACTGAGCTTCAGTAAGTTTCTCATTTCTCTTCTAAATGGGGAATTTTGGGGTGGTGAAATATCATTTATGTGCATTATGAAAGCTTACATAGCCTCCTTGTTTGGTACATTTGTGCGAAGAAGTAAAATGTATGTGACAAGCATATTGTCTTAGATCTGGCTCATATACAATTGGCTTTACTCTGCTTTGTTAATGTCGTAGGTTTAATTTATTCCCCGATTGATTCTCTCAAAAAAAAATTATTCTCTGATTGATTATAGATTATGGGAATAATCAAGCTAAAGCCACATTTTTGGCTTGTATTGGTCAAACAGCTGACTAGGTCTCTCACTCTCTCTCTCTCATATTAATGCACTCCTTTGCAATTATTAAAAAATTGATATTCTTCATTATAACTATGCAAGTAAAACAAACGCTCTCCTCCTTTGTCTTCCATAGTTATGCAGATGCACCATGAGAAAATGATCGCATGATCCTGAACAGATCTTACCTGTGATTGCAAATCCCAAGTTTGTCCTTTTTGTAGCTTCTCAACTTATTTTGGACTTTCTAACTTCATACAATCTTTACTAATTGTTAGCCTATCTAGTGTTCTTGTATGAGAAACTTCCCAACAATTTTCTGTTCTTTTACTGTAAAGAGAGAGAAAGACAGCAAAAAAAAGGTTGAGAGAGGGTGGGGGAACATCACTTGGGGGTGGTAGGGGACTAGGTTCAACATAAGGATCATCTCTTTGATTCCTGTCCTGGACCAATTCTTTTGCCAGTCCATTTACCTTCTTTGAGATATGATGGACTTCAATAACACCAGCCAACCTCCATAGATATGGGCTCTGTTTGCTTGCCATCTTGTCACATTCTTAGACTCCTGTTCCACCATTAAAGGATCTAAAAGATTTTGTAAGCAGATTTTGAGCCCTGTGAGAAGGGCAGCTGCCTCTGCCCCTTTGCAGATCATGTCCCGTGGGTTTACAGACACAAACTGAGTGGTTGCGAAATGGGCTCGTAACAGCTTGCGCAATCCCCTAGAGGCCTGTATTTCCAAATGAACTTCATTAAATTCAACTTCAGATAACCCCTTGGTCACACTTATTTCTATGTGCTTGACGTAACTTCATTCCACCACCCGCCATCATCGAGCCATATCCTGAGTGCTAGTGCCTTTAAATCGCTTCATTGCAAGTGCCCATGCAGTACTTATATTTGGAATCCTCTCCCACAGTTCTTGAGCTCGAGTATTTACCTTCAGATGGTTGTTTGTTTCTGTCAAGCCAAATGCCCAAAAGATAGCTACACAATCCAAAGGGTTTCATCTTTTTGTGAGTACAGGTAGGAGCTCCATATAGTTAAAGTGTTGACTATTGATTCTGGGGGAACACAACAGAAATCAATAATCCCAACATATCGTTCCAAAACTCACATGCAAAGGGACAATGGACCATCAGATGGTTAGCACTCTCCTCCTTGGCACAAACATGCTCCATCCATTAGGAATTGCATACCTCGGTTTTGCAAGTGTTCTTCTGTACATACTTTGTGGATTGCTGCCAGCCAACCATACAAAGGACTCTTGGAGGGGCAGGGATACTCCCTATCAAGCAGGCTGGAGAAGTTGACTTGTTCATCCATGATAAGGTACATCAAACAATGATTTTAGCAAGAACAGCTCTCTCTGATTGTGTCTTCAAATCAGCACATCCCAACATTTGAGACAATCTATTTCCACTAGAACCTCTCCAATACTTCAGATACGTATAGACTTCTCTTATTAATGTTTCTTCACAATTTTGATATTACTACTAGATAATTCTATAATTTTCCTGAGTAACTTACACAACTGGGAGAACTCTATGTTCTTGATTGCCTAGAGAGGTTCTTCAATGCAAAACTAAACTGCTTGGAATATGAAAAGGGCGTGGGTCCATATGGTGGAGGCTGGGTTTTCATAGCCCAACATCTCAAGTTCCATTCGTTTGTAACGATGTCAGAAAAAAAAAAAAACAAAAGCTAGACTGTTCGGAACTCTATACTCATGCATATTTCTCTTAGAATATAAAAGCCTATTGTCTAGGCAGTTTTAACTACCAACCCCATTGCCCCCCCCCCCCTTGTGTGTTCTCACATGTACTGGAGGGAGTTGAAAGTCCTTTCTCTTTGGAGAAAAAGAAAGAGATCTTTATTTCTTGAAGCCCTAAGGGAAGCAACTTAGATTTCAAAATTTCCATGATTAGTTAGCTGTTGCTCTGAAGTCACTTGGAGTTCCAATTCTCCACCAGTAATTGATTGATTTCCCTCTTTTCTCATTAAAAATTTCCAAATTTCTAGAACCTACAAGATTGTTCTAAAATTAAAATTTGATGGTGTCTTGGAGGTTTCCAAAACCAAAAATGCCCATTTGTTTGTATCATCTAACTTTGCTCTTTGACTGTGACCTTGTGGTCACATGTTCATTCTTCTAGAAAGTAAGTCCATGTTTTTTTATTCCTCATCTGGATGTGGTATTGTACGACCTCTCTCTCTCTCTCTCTCTCTCTCTCTCCATAGATATAACATCATACATATTTTTAAGCACATGTAGATGCACATACACACATGCATACACACCATATATTATAAAGTTATGATTGAATAATTGCAATTGAGTATTTATGAAAGGGTGTGGTTTCCATAAGATTGCAACCTTAAACAATCCAATTAAGGCACACCTTCAAATTTGATCATAACATATAATTTTGATGTAAAATATTCTTAGGATTATCTCAAAATCTAATTATAAAATTTTAAACTCCAAAAATGGTTAAAATCAAGTAGATCTATTAACATATGAAAATTTTGAAAATGGACGATCTAGATAATGTGTGTGTTGGATACACTATTGTCTGAACTCAAAATCCTTTTTTCTTTCATAATCATACATCTCGATGTCGAGATGCTCAATTAGAGGGTTTTCCAACATTGAAACAACCTTTTACAATGGATTTTTGAGGTGCATCAGTAGGTATTCTGGTTGCAACTGTCAAATTTGACTTACAAACCTCTTGTTGGAGAGATGATGTGTTTCTACTCTAGTTCCTAGATTTTGAGTATTTCTTATACTTAGTTTTTATACTAGACGGGATCAACATGGTCACCTTAAGTTTATCTTCACCTTCCATCTTAGGTATTCAGGTTGCAATTGTCAAATTTGACCTACAAACCTCAAGTTGGAGAGATGTTGTGTCTCACTCTCTAGTTCCTTGATTGCCTCAAGGCAAACGTAATAATAGTTTTCCTATTTTTTGCTAATCATTGATCTATCAGCAGTTCTACGCTGGTGACCATTCTTGAAACCCTCTTTACATCCCTGTAGCAGCTTAGCTATTTCCTGTTTTGAATGCTTTTTGTAAAGCTTCTGAGAAGCGCAATTGTGGAGTTGTCATTTTCTAATTCATACTTGAGAGAATCCATTTATTCCTTTGCCACTTCTCGGGACACATTTTTAGGTTGTTTATGGTAACAACAATGTCTCGATATATTCTGGCCTCTTTCTCCAAGAACATTGGCCACACGGACTCCTAACTTGCTGAGTCCATGGCACTCCTCTCTGGCCACAAGATGATCGTCCCCTCATGGGGTCAACCATTGATTGTTGAAGGAGATGCCCAAAACATTTTAACTTGGGCTGCAGGCTTTACTCCTCCTCCATGGTAACTTGCTTCGATTTATGATGAAATTATGCACACTTGCAGGGATACGGTCGTCTTATGGAAGCACATTTCGAGGGAATCAAGCGCCCTGACGGATCAACTGGCTAAAGATAGAGCGTTTTCAACTGTTTCGGGTCCATGAGAGCTCATCTTTTTTTTGGTTTCTCATGTCTCTCTATCCTACTTATAAAGGAGTTTTGGATTTCCTCGTTTTTTGGTTTCTTATGATTTTGTACAATCTTTAAATTGGGCTACTGTTATAAGCCTCACCCATTTTTTGTATAGGGCTATCCTCTCTAGGGAAGCCTATTTTTTGCCGAGGGGCCTGGCCTGTGCCCTCGACAGACTGTTGTAATCGTTAACTCCCTTGTAATACAACGGTTTAACAACATAAAAAAAAAATACACAACAATGTTTCAATATGGACACCTCCTACCAGGACGATTCGTGGTTTATACTTTGTACATCACTCGACAAAATCTAACTTATTAGATGTAGCCTATCTTTTGGAAACAACATGTATTCTGTTCCGGAATTGCTAGAAGGGAATCATTGATTAGCATCTTCCGATTCTGATCTCCTCACTGCCAGCCGGCATGATCTTTCTAGACCTAATCACTGCCTAAAACCGTCTTAACACCCTCCCTCAGAGGTAGCACTTATTCCCTTCTTTCCATTTTCTAACTGTTCGGAAGCTTACGAATCTTGGTGCCCTCATACTCTGATTCATACTCTTTAAATCTAGGTCTTTTGTACACTCTGATTCGGACTCGATAACATCCATAATTACTGGGATTTTCCATCTAAGGTGGCGTTCTCGCTCCTGTAACATGGTTCCACAATTTTGGACTAAAAAATTGTTCATATGCATTCCATTCTTTTGGAACATATTCCTTTTTTGTTTGGGAGCTCTTTTAACTAAAGGTGTTAAAGTATAGCCCCCTGTCTCTTTTAGTGGGCTCTATTGTTGGACCTGCAAAATGCGTCTCAAGGTACATTATGGGTCTTAGGGAAGGAGTATTGTTTAGTCATCATCATCATTTGAGCCTTATCCCAACTATTTGGGTTTGGCTACATGAATCCTGTTAAGCCATTCCGCTATATCAAGATCCATAACCGCAGTTAGACCATAGGTCACCATATCTATTCTCACTGCTTCTATTCATGTCCTTTTGGGCCTTCCGTTACTCTTTTAGAGCCTTCCACTCGAACAAAATTGCCCCTTCTAACCGTGCTATTTTAGGTTGATGCTGCATATGGCCAGACTACTTAATTCTACTTTCCCTCGTCTTACCACCTATTGGAGACAACCCTAAGTTCCCTCTGATGTAGTCATTCTGACTTTTATCTTTTCTTGTCTTACCAATCATTCATCTGAACATCCTCATCTCAGCTACACACTCTTTGAAAATGTTGTTTATTGACCATCCAACATTCCATCCCATAAAGCATGACTTGTCATGCAGCCGTTCTATAGAACTTCCTCTTCAATTTCATTGCTATGTGACGATCACATGAGAATTAGGAATCACATTTCCACTTCATCCACCCAGCTATTTTAGGTCGATGCTGCACATGGCCAGACTACTTAATTCTACTTTCTCTCATCTTACCACCTATTGGAGGCACCCCTAAGTTCCCTTTGATGTAGTCATTCTAAATTTTATCTTTTCTTGTCTTACCACTCATCCATCTTAACATCCTCATCTCAGCTACACACTCTTTGAAAATGTTGTTTCTTGACCGCCCAACATACCATCCCATAAAGCATGACTTGTCTTGCAGCCGTTCTATAGAACTTCCTCTTCAATTTCATTGCTATGCGACAATCACATGAGAATTAGGAATCACATTTCCACTTCATCCACCCAGCTGTAATTATATGCACGACATCTTCCTCAATCTATTTACTCTCATGGATTATCAACCTAGGATGTAAAAAATAAGTAGGTACTTCTTGGTCATCCATCTTAACTGATTCCTCGCTTCTACTCCTATCATTACTAAACTTTCATTCCATGTATTATGTCTTAGTTGAGCTACTTTAAAAACCTTTAGATCCTAGAGCATCCCTTTAAAGTTCTAACTTTGTGTTGACACCATCTCTAGTCTCATCAATTAAAGCTATGTCATCTACAAACAACATACACCATAACAGCGTTCGAAAATTCGGCCGCTCGACCGCCTAGGCGAAAAATTTCAAAAAAAGCCTAGGTGCTATCTGGGCGGTAGAATTATGCGGCCTGTCTCTGAGTGCTCGCCTAGGTGAGCAAGGCACCGCCTAGGCGGGCAAGGCGCTGCCTAGGTGGGCAAGGTGCTGCCTAGGCGCTATAGTCTGGGCGCCCGCCCAGTGACAATTTACTGAAGGGCAAAAAAAACCCTTGGCGAGGGTAAAAAAATGTCATTTTTGTTCCCTAAAAAGGGGGGAAAAGGGTTTTGGGGGGTATTCTAAACCACCAAAATAAAAACCGTGGCTTTTAGGATGAGAAAAAAGTCCCCAAAAAACTGTTCTTTTGTGATTTATTGAAAGATCGATAAAGTTTAGATTTTTGCAGTTTCTTCCCAAAACAAAGGCAATAGTTTGTGGGTGGATTTAGAGCTTCTAGTAGTTGATTTTTAGGACTTTTGGTGACCCAATAGATGAAGTTTGCACCAACATCGATTTGATTTTGATATTTGTAAAGTATTATCATATTTGAAAGAGGGTTTTGATTTTATTTTGCTACAACGTATTATATTGCAAATCATGTGTTTTTTCTTTGACCTTTTTTTTTTTTTTTACGATATATTTACATATTTGGTTGATGACTCGATGTATTTGTTGTTTGATTTTTTCTTGTTGACTTTGTGTGTCGTTTGTAGTCTAGACTTCTAGTTTTCGATAATTATATTTTGGATTTCAAGAATTTTAATGTCTTACAAGTTACAATCTCTTTGAGACTTGTATCCATAAATCTGTCATGTGATTGTACTATTACATTTTTGTCTATTTCACGAGGAGTTTGGACATCTAAAGTTGCCCTAAAAACTCCCAAAGACTTAAAACCATGCCCTAATAACTCCTTTAATTTTTTTTTTAGGGTGGGGGGGGGTTTGGTTCAGTTTTGGTGAGGCCATCCTATCTCTGGGTGGGCGCCTAGGTGTTTTGGATGCTTGGCCGCCTAGGTGCTTGAATCTGTATCGTTGAACATTGCACCACCGGTCTTTATCCTGTAGAGGCTTAGTTAACTCATCCATAATAAAAGCGAAGAGATATGGGCTCAAAGCTGATTCTTGATGTAGGCCTATTGTCATAGGAAACTCACTTATCTTTCTACTAGTTGTCCACACATTAGTTAATGCTCCTTCTTACATATCCCTAACCATGTTAATATATCCTTTTGTGACTCATTTCTTTTGCGGCACCCACCAAATTATCTCTGTACATACTTTCTCTAAATCAATAAAGATCATTTGGACGTCTTTTGTCTTCCCTTAAACTTCTCAATCAATTGCTTAAGTAGGAAAATAGCCTCGATGGTTGATCTCTCAGGCATAAAATCGAAGTAGTTTTTTGACACACTCGTTTCATGTCATAGTTTTTGCTCAATCATTCTCTCCCATAGTTTTATAGTGTCTCATAAATTTATCCCTTGATAGTTCATACAATTTTTTATGTCGACTTTGTTCTTGTAAATAGGTATTATTGTACTTTTTCTCCATTTGTTTGGTATTTTCCTTGTTCTCAAAATCTTATTGAACAACTTGGTCAGGCAGGATACGCCAGTCTATCCTGAGCACATCCAACCCTCTATTGGGATATACCATTCTGGCACTAAAGCCTCTTCTATCTTCATCTTTCTCAAAACTTTTTTCACTTCAAATATCCTAATGTTACGAATGTAACTATGACCTTCGACCTTATCATGTCAAACTTTCCTCCAAACACTGCCCTTTTATAGTGATCGTCGTTTAGCAATTTTTGACAATAAATTCTCTACCTTTCATTCACCTCGCCATCCTTCACAAAAACTTTCTGATCCTCACTCTTAATCCATTTAACATATCCTAGATTAGATCCATACACTTCTCCTCCCTCATGTTTACTAATTTCAAGACATCTTTTTTTACCTTCTCTTGTCCCCAATTTATTGTATAGATCATCATATACTTTAATCTTAGTTTTACTTACTAGTTTTTATCATTCTTCTTGGAATTTTTATATTGTTCTAAGTTTTGATCAGTTCTGTTCCTTTGCCAAACCTTGTAACATGATTGTTGTTCGTTACTAGCCTTTTGAAGTCCATCACTCCATTACCAAGTTTCCTTATTTGAATGTCTTTTCCGCTTAGATTCTACTAAAACTTATTTTGCCACTTCCTTAATACAGTCAACCATTTCATTCCACATAACATTAACGATGTCTCCATCTTTTATCAACTAATTGTTAAATAAATTTATTTTCTCCCTTATAAAATCACACCACCTAGTTCTTAGGCACCTATTGATTTCACGCCTTTTCCATCTCATTATGCAAACATCCATAATCATAAGTTTATGTTGTGTGGCCAAACACTTTTTTGGGATGACCTTATTGTCTTTACATGATGGTTGATCTGCCTTCTTAACTGGAAAGAAGTCTATTTGGCTTTTATATGTTCCACTTCTGTAAGTTATTAAATGTTCATCTCACTTTCGAAAGTTAGGTGTTTGCTATTGCTAGGTCGTAAGCCATGGCAAAATCAATGAATAGCATCACCCATCTCATTTCTTTCCTTTATGTACCCTTTCATATCCATCTTTTTCTACATGACGATTAAAGTCCCATCCTAAAAAAGTCCTTTCTCCATTTGTTTTTCCTTGGACTACTCTGTCAGTGTCCTCCTAGTATTGTCTTTTAATTCTATTCTCTAATCCTACCTGTGGGGCATAATATTAATCATCTCCTCTCCTAATATAAGTTCAATTAACTAGAGTTTATCACCTTCTGTCTTAACATGTACCACTTATTCTTTATATCTTTGTCTACCATAATACTTACGTCATTTTTATTATTAAAGTTTCTTATATATCCATCAATTTTCTTAATTTTGCCCCTTTCCACATGGTTTCTTGTAAGTAAGCTATATTAGTTCTCTTTGTCTCATTGTATCCACTAACTCGACACTCTTAATTATTAGAGTTTCTACATTCTATGTGGCTAGACAAATCCTATTCTTTTGGACTAGCTTCTTTACCCGCACTCGTCTAAAATGGCGGAGGAACCCTTGCCGACTTATCACTGCAACCTGACGTCGTTGCGATACGTCATTTTCAAGAAATGTCCTAGCTAACACTTTGCTCATTTCTCACTGCATTCGGATGCCGGTACAACGCGTGGCTTACAGGGAGCGCCCTAGTATGAGCATATAACGTTGGTTAGGATTCATGAAATAGATGTGGTAAAAAGTTTAATGCTGGCTGCCCCTTCAACCCAACCCTCCTTTCTTGGGGCTTGGGACCGGTATATGAACGGCTTGGGACCTTGCCTGGTAGAGTTGTTTTTCAGTCTAGACCGAATTTGAAAGAAACTTGAATATCAAAATCCTATAATTATTTTTTAAGTTAACCATAGTTTCTAGTGTAAATATTTATTTTTAATATCTTTTGTATGGATGCTTTCATGCCACTCCGTAACTAGGGAGCTGCTCGCAGGAAATGATTTGATGCTCCTTTCCCGCTCCAGATTCCATTAACTATGGTGCAGTCCTGCCGTTTGTTACTTTCTGAACCTGGCATGCCTCCCCTTCTTTCACAGTTCCCCCAAGGAAATCCCAGATCTCGTGGATAGTTGTTTTATTTTACCTACGCAGATATTTTACTACGGGATTGTGTGTATGGAAACATAATGATATTGACACCTTTCTAATATCTGCTAATTCTTCTCCATTTTGGGAAGCCATTACTACGTTTTGTCATGTCCTTTTTGGTATGCTTGGTTTATTAAAAACTGTCAATATCTCAAAGGGAGGAAATTGTATATTAAGTGAACAGGAATGCAAAATCTTGTTCTTCAGGGAAGTATGGTTTATGGAATGGTGTTGAGACCTGGAGCATGATTTATGCTAATCATATTTCTTCAGAAATATGCATGTATCTTTTGTCCAGTGTTATTATTATTTCGTTTGTTTTGGATTTGGGGCGTTTGGACAGCCTGGAGGCAAGGTTTGTCATCTGTAGGGCATTCGTCCCTCTTTTCATATGTATAATTTATGTAGGTATTTATTCTTTTATCTGGTAGAACAGGCAAACTTTTTGAGACGATTTCATAGGAATTCTTTCTCGTGTTGTCTTCACTCATTTATCTTCTTTTAGTCCTGTTGCCTTGATTTAGTTGATGTTTTTTGAGATAACTTATTAAGAAACCTGCATGTAGGGTAATAATGCTAAATCTGACATTCAATATTTGCAATGAGTATCTTGGTTGCTCTTGAACTATTTATCTGTTTCTGGAGAATTTGACTCTGTATTTTGTGATATTGTGACCTTCCAGCAAATTGTTCCGCCCGTGCTGAATTCGTTTTCAGACCAAGATAGCAGGGTCCGATATTATGCTTGTGAAGCACTATATAACATAGCAAAGGTGGATCAGTGGGTGGTCTATTTCTGGTGAATGCTTTTTAGACATTGGGGTTTATCTAAGCCTTATTCTTGCTCGTTCTTGTAGGTTGTAAGAGGTGACTTCATTGTATTTTTCAATCAGATATTTGATGCACTTTGCAAGCTATCAGCAGACTCAGATGCTAATGTCCAGAGTGCTGCACATCTTTTAGATCGGCTTGTGAAGGTATGCTGATGTTATGATTTATCTTGTTCATCATGCTTTCGTGTTGGTTGTCTTAGTGATTGCTCTTGTAACTACAATATGGGTTTAATTGATGATCAGGATATTGTAACTGAAAGTGACCAATTCAGGTGCACTCTCTTACTTTATAGTTCATCTTGTTTTTGCACTAGCTGAACTGGACATAGGTGATTGGTGAAAGAGGAAATATCAATGATTTCAGGACTTTATTCTGACACTTCGTTGCTCTTTCCAGCATTGAGGAATTTATACCTTTGCTAAGGGAGCGCATGAATGTTCTGAATCCTTATGTACGTCAATTTTTGGTGGGATGGATCACAGTTTTGGACAGCGTACCTGACATTGATATGCTGGGTTTTCTTCCAGATTTTCTTGATGGTAAACATGTTCCTGTAAAGCACCGCTCCTGAATTTCAATTGTTGGTTGCTTACTTGTGAAATCTGAATCAAACTGTTAGGTCTGTTCAACATGTTGAGTGATTCAAGTCATGAAATTCGGCAGCAAGCTGATTTTGCACTTTCAGAGTTCCTACAAGAGATTAAAAACTCTCCAGTAAGTGTTGGTTCTTGCTGTGGCAGATAATTATATGGTTTTCGACCTTTTACCCCTTCCTTTTGTCCCAACTATGTTTTAAATGGCTAGGAGGCATTCCTGGAAACATTTGGATGTTTTAAAGTGCTAATTAAGCAGGATGCGTCCTGGTAAAAACAATCTGCATTTTCTATAATATTGGGTTCTGTAATGTGTCTCAGTTAGTGAGGAAGCTTGAGTTACAAATTTTTACTCTCCAATTTTTTGGATTTATGCATGTGAATATTTGGGATAGGATTGTCTCTTTCTCTGTAGATCCTTATGTCTGATCCATTAGTTCTCAGGCTGTGTGCCTGTGTCCTTGAGTGTATTTAATACATTAATTTTCTGACTTAAGCAGTGCTACTCTTCAGTCTGTAGATTACGGGCGCATGGCCGAGATATTAGTACAGAGAGCATCTTCCCCAGATGAGTTTACGCGGTTAACTGCCATCACATGGGTGCGTAACTTGTTCATTGGGATCTTCAAGTTTTCAAATTCTTTGCCGCTAAGCTATTGAAGTTCTATTAATGATATCACTGTACATTGATTCTGTACGGGTTGCTCTTAGTGATTTTTGTGCGATATGCATGTAGGCCTGATTTTCAAGGAAAACTGGGGGAAAAAGAAACAACTATGGAAGTCATAAAATGAAAATAGAAAAATTCTGGAAAAATAGAAGAGCGCAAAAATATCAAAAGCATCCAAATGAAATATTGACTATTTTAGAAAGTACGTAACATAATAAAAAAGGAGAATATAAAAAGAGAACGAATCTTCAATTTTTTCTTTTTTTCTGTGTGGCTCTTGAAATATTCTTTTATATGCTTCTGGGATTTTCATTCCATTTTTTTTCATGCGTGTGTATTTTTGGACATTTAATTTTATTTAATTCAGTATTATTTTTTATAAAAAAAATGTAGCAATGAACATTGGGAATGAGCAAGGTATGGGGGCTGAGGGGCTCTATCCCCATAGAAATTTAAAATATTCAAATAGCAAAGGGCTATGATGCAGTGAGTTATTTTTACCCCATTGACATGCCTATGAGAAATGAGAAATATCATAATGCTTTAATGACTATTATTATGTTCTCTATATTTTGATGGATGACTTTGGAATTAGAAGGGTTGCATTAAATTACTTGAAGAACAGGGGCATGGGGATGGTGCTTGAAAAGGAAAATAAACAAACAAGAAAACATGTCAAATGGTTACAAGGAGAAAGGGTACCTCATTTGGAATCCCCTAGCTCCTTTACTGATGTAACCCACCTTGTTTTGGCTTGTCTAAGGAGATGGAAATAAAATGGGGGCCCACATTCTCTTTTCTTGAAAATATCCAACATGATGTTAGTTAATCCCCAGAGATGGTCTCTCTCTCTGTTAAGATTTCTACCTAGGCTTTCCCTAATTATGCGACCTTTCCTTGTGTACCTGGGTTTTATGGGAGCTGTCTTATGTATGCTTTAACTAAGGTCCCAGGTGTGATTCTAGGGTTGGAAACTCTAGCTATTGTATTCCATTAACAATTGCCCCCTGCTTTAACGCCACACAACCTTGGAGGGTGAATGCCCACAAAATTACAACAGTGATGCATTCCTCAAGTCTTAAGCTGTTCACAACTTAAATGCTTGCACAGTGAAGATCCTTTTAATTATTACTTTCCATAATCCATATACCCTAGAAGATGGACATGAGCATAGGCAAACTTGTTTACGCAGCAATTTACATTACTAAAGATTGCCTATGAGACCATCCACTGGTTCTGGCATTGGTTAGGAAGCCTTCAACAAGTCAGTAAGAAGTCACAAGTCATGTACGAACACACAAGAACAGTGTAAAAAGAGGTGATTTGTGATGAGGATCTCATCTAGGTTTCCTGCAATCCAAAAATTAGCACACGAGTTTTGTTTTTTTGTTTTTTGAATATGTTAACTATTAAAATTAGGACACCAGTTCATGAGTGAACTCAACCTTGGAGCCTCGGGAGCCAGGTGGATTTTTTGGGGGCAAATGCGAACCTTTCATCCACCTTCCCTTGGGGGCAATCCTCGTAACCTTGCATCCACCTTCCCATGGGGGCAATCCTCAAACAATGCACTCTCTCGAATCTGTTTCCCAGTGGAACTAGGAGCCGACCTTGTGAGTATGAGTATGTGACAACTCAAGAGTCAGCACTCAAGATAACCTGAAAGTATAAAAAAACTCAATGCAGTCAAACTTAGCAAAAAAATATGTTAGGAAATATGAATTGTTAGTTTAGCTAAATTTTTGAAATAGAAACATAGCCAAACATTGAGAAATATTGCCAAATTTTGTATTACAAATTGAAAACATAGCAAACTTAGGTGCACATGTAGTAATATTTTCAATTTGGCATTATACATTATAAAAAGCAAAAAATAACCAAACATGCATAAAGAATGTTTGATTTTGCATTATAAATTATAAACAGCCAAAAAATTATAGACAAAAATATATTATAAATAAATTTGCATCGTACAATGGAAATAACTCCAAACGTAGACAAAAGTGTACTATAAATTTTCATTCTTGAATTAAAAGCTAGAAACAAAGCCAAACATAGCCACACAATAAATTATAAATTTTTTATTTTGCACGATTGAGTAGAACATAGCCAAACATACCCAAGAATATGTATATATGACTCCTTTCTTTTACAATACCTACCAAATTATTTCCCTATGTACCATGTCGTACATGTGGAAGTCTTTATTCTTCTCCTAAACTTCTCAATCAATTGCCTAAGTAGGAAAATAGCCTCAATGGTTAACCTCCCTGGTATAAATCCCAATTGGTTTCTTGATACACTCGTTTCATGATGTGGCTTATAAATTTGATCCCTCGATAGTTTGTACAATTTTGTATGTCTCATTTGTTCTTGTAATTAGTACCATTGTACTTTTTCTCCATTTGTTTAGCATTTTCTTTGTTCTCAAAATGTTATTGAACAACTTGGTCAACCAGGCTATGAGAATCTCTCCCAAGCACTTCCTAACCTCTATTTGGTCCTAAAGCATTTCCTGTAATCATCCTTCTCAAAGCTTCTTTCATTTCAAACATCTTAGTCTTATAAAAGTATCTACGACCTCGGCATCATTTTTGTCAATGCTTCCTCCTAATGTTGTGCTCCCAAAGTGGTCGTCATTTAACCATTCTAAAATAGATTCTTCACCTTTTATTCACCTCATCATCCTTCACCATTACCTTTTAATCCTCACGTTTAATGCATTTAACGTGATCTAGGTCATTAAACATCCTTTCTCATTTATGCTAATTTGAAGATATATTTTTCAGCTTATTTTGTCTTTAGTTTATTATCTGGATCCTCATATGGGTTGAGCTTAGCGTTATTATTTTCATAACGTTCTTCTTGGCATTTCTATAATCTTTTAAATTTTTATCATTGCTATTCCCTTGCAAACTTTGTAACATAATTGTTTTTCGTTAATAGCCTTTGAAACTCATCATTCCACCACCATGGTTCCTTATTTGAAAGTCTTTTCTCTATAGATTCTCTTGAAACTTCTTTTGCCATTTTCTTTATACAATCTACCATCTCATTCCACGTAACATCAACTTCGTCTTCATAAATCTATTCTCTTTCTTTTATCAATTTATTCTTAAAGAAATCTATTTTCGTTTTTAAGTTCCACCTCCTTGTTCTTAGGCAGTCATTAATGTCACTCCTTTTCTATCTCTTAATGCAAGCATCAATAACCATGAGCCTATATTGTGTGGGCAAACTCTTTCTTGGGATAACCTTATAGTCTTCACATGATGATCATTCTGTCTTCTTAATTGGTAAAAAGTCTATTTGACTTTTATATTATCCACTTTTGTAATTTATTAAGTGTTTTATCTCTCTTTTTAAAGTAGGCGTTTGCTATTGCTAGATTATAAACCATAGCAAGATCAAGAATAACATCACCTATTTCAATTTTTCTCCAAATCCATAGCCTCCATGTACCCTTCATATTTCTCCATATGGCCTTTTAAGTCCTCTCCTAAAAAGTTCCTCTCTCCATTTGGTATTCCTTGTACTAGTCCATCCATGTCCTCTCAAAATTGTCTTTGAATTTTATCCTATAATCCTACCGGTGGCATATAAGCACTAATTATATTGATTTATCTCCCTCCTAATACAATTTTAATTGGCAAGAGCCTATCACCTACTTTCTTAACCTATACTGCATTATCCTTTAAATCTTTGTCGACTATTATACCTACTATAGTTGTTGGAAACGCCTGGGAGCCCGAATTGTTTTAGGAATCGGAATCACAAAATCATGGCCTGTTAGAAGATTTATATATTAGGAATCCTTGTCTGTACAATAGGAATCGCTAGGAACGAGATTCCTAGTTTTTGAGAATCGTATTTCAATTGATATAGATCCAAGTTTCATCCACATATGGAATCGAGATTCCCATCCCCCTAGAATCGACACTCCAGAAATCAAGATTCATTAATATGTGGAATCTAGTTTTCGACATCTATGGAATCGAGCTTCTGACATATATGAAACATAGATATGCTGCTATTTCGTATCGTGATTCTAACATATTTGGAATCATGTTTCTGAAGTATATGGATCAAAGATCCATGCCAGTTTGAGATCAAGATTTATAATAATATGGACTATGGAATGCGTTTGACGACCCCTACTAGGAATCGAGATTTCATTTTTATGGAGAAGGAAGCCACAACACATCTTGTGCATCATCAACTTTAGAACCTATATTGGATGTCTCTCATTAGAAGGTTTTCCAAATTTTAAAGTGATTGTGTTGACTGTCGAACTTACGATCATTATATACAAAAGACAAGTATTTCTAAACTGTGATTTTGACTTCATTATTATAAAGACAAAATAGGATTATATCTACGACATGGTTTTACTTTTAATTATATGTGTTGTATTTATCAGTTATATTTTAAATTTAAAGTAAAAGCCATACAGGGTGGCACAAGTAAAATAATGAAACCATGCAACCGCTAAAAGCATTCGAAGGAAGACATTTACTCCAATTGACATGGAATCAAGATTTAATCCTCGTTGTAATCTAGATTCGATACATATGGGAGCATCTACCCACAATTACAGGGTTGAAGTTTCTAAAGATATGTTGGATCGAGATTCCGAAATTAAGGATTCGAGTTTCCTTGGATCCGATAAATGGTTTCTAAATTTGTGTTGAATCGAGATTCTGAAATTAAGGAATCGAGTTTCCTTGGTTCTGAAAAATAATTTCTAATGATGTGTCAAATAGAGATTCTGAAATTAAGGAATCGAGTTTCCTTGGTTCTGAAAACAATTTCCTTGGAGATTCTTTAACGGAAACGCGAAATCAGGTTTCGAAACCAGAAACGTGAGGTCGGTGGAGAGATTCCGGTAACTATGATACCTATGCCATTTCTATTATTAATCTTTCCTACATACCAAAATTTATGCCTGTCACGCCCCAAGAATTTACATTACTGATATTCCTGAGATGTGACAGTCAAAACAAATATACATCTCTTTTTAGGACAAATTTACAATGACGAATTCTTACTAAGTAACAAAAGAAAGTTTAAGCACAACTACAATATCTTCCAGAGTTGATCCTGACGAGCACTCAAAATGAAACCGCAGTTATCCTGAAAAAAATGTTTATCATAATTTGATGAGTTTGGCTACTCAGTAAGTGATCATCATAATCCTAAAAATAATCATGGTTGAAAGATATCAATATTTTCAAAATGGAGATCTATTAACAGAAATGCATCAACAGTTTCACTTTAGAAAATGCATAATTAAGTATAATTCGAATAATTGAAATGTGTATAACATTTTAACGTCAGTGCATAATTCAAAAGATTTCACAAAATACCCTACTGGCGTCCCAAGTAGGTCACCTATATACCCCATCAGCGTCCTGATAGGTCCACTTAATCCCTATCGGCATCCCAGATAGGTCCACTTATTCCCTGCAGGTTTACTTATACCTCACCGGCGTATCGGATGTCCATTTAATCTCTACCGGTGTGCCGGATAGGTCCACTTATACCTCACCGGCAAACCGGATGAGTCCACTTGCATACTTAAAGTATTTCTAAATCTCTTTAAACATTCGAAAGCAGCAATATCATGTACTCAACATATCCCTGAAATTATTAATATGAATTTCACTGAAACCATTAATAACAGTCACTTTCAATAACATTTAAAAAATAACCAATCAAATATTTTGGGCTCAATATTAGAAAGGTAGCAGTTCGTAAAGACATTTTAGCATAATTGCCAATCTAATATGTATAGAAAAACCCTTATAGAAATTCAAGAATACCGAATTGTCACAATTTACGGGATGTCAATTTGCAAATAAACATTTCACAGACAATGCTATAATCAAATGCAAAAATATCAGTTTTCAAATAGTAAGGCAGTCATTTGCACATGAATTTTACAATGTCTAAATATTTAAAAACAGTAGAAAGAAATCTCACAATTTTACTAAAAGCAGAAATATCACATTTATTTCTAATAATTTTACAGTATCTAAAATTCTCTAACAATAGATAAGAAAAATAAATTTATTTTTAAGATATTACAGCATTTAAAATTTCTAACATAGATAAAATATCACAATTTTATTAAAAAGATTATTTTTCAAAATAACGAGGTCGCTTATGCATAAAATTTATCGTGCCTAAACTTC
>NW_006495044.1:1529571-1553674 GCF_000471905.2 Amborella trichopoda | reverse complement strand
TGAAACCGCAGTTATCCTGAAAAAAATGTTTACCATAATTTGATGAGTTTGGCTACTGAGTAAGTGATCACCATAATTCTAAAAATAATCATGGTTGAAAGATATCAATATTTTCAAAATGGAGATCTATTAACAGAAATGCATCAACAGTTTCACTTTAAAAAATGCATAATTAAGTATAATTCGAATAATTGAAATGTGTATAACATTTTAACGTCAGTGCATAATTCAAAAGATTTCACAAAATACCTTACTGGCGTCCCAAGTAGGTCACCTATATATTCCATTAGCGTCCTGATGGGTCCACTTAATCACTATCGGCGTCCCAGATAGGTCCACTTAATCCCTGCAGGTCCACTTATACCTCACCTGCGTACTGGATGAGTCCACTTAATCCCTATCGACATACCGGATAGGTCCACTTATACCTCACCGGAGAATCGGATGAGTCCACTTGCATACTTAAAGTATTTTTAAGTCTCTTTAAACATTCGAAAGTAGCAATATCATATACTAACATATCACTGAAATTATTAATATGAATTTCACTGAAACCATTAATAACAGTCACTTTCAATAACATTTCAAAAATAACCAGTCAAATATTTTGGGCTCAAATTTAGAAAGGTGGCAGGTCGTAAAAACATTTTGGCATAATTGCCAATCTAATATGTATAGAAAAACTCTTATAGAAATTCAAGAATACCGAATTATCACAATTTATGGGATGTCAATTTGCAAATAAACATTTCACAGACAATGCTATAATCAAATGCAAAAATATCAGTTTTCAAATAATAAGGCTGTCAGTTGCACACGAATTTTACAATGTCTAAATATTCAAAAACAGTAGAAAGAAATCTTATAATTTTACTAAAAGCAGAAATATCAAATTTATTTCTAAGAATTTACAGCATTTAAAATTTCTAACATAGATAAAATATCACAATTTTATTAAAAAGATTATTTTTCAAAATAATGAGGTCGCTTACGCATAAAATTTATCACACCTAAAATTCGTGATAATAAGCAGAAGTAATTATTTCATTTCATTTTTAAAAGGAACGGATTATTTTTCAAGATAATGAAGTCACTTACCTAAAATATTTGAGAGGGAGCTTCCGATAAAAGGCTTGAGAGAGGAGCTCACTGTGTTTTGACTAGAGAGAGAAAGATCTCAAAAGTTTTCTGGGGTGGGAGTCCTCACCTCTCCTATTTAAATTCGTAAGACATTATTATATTATCTTATTAAGCTCCACCTCATACATGAGGTGTGACAATACTATTAAACGTGAAACCTTTAAGGCCCACGTCAACTAAAGGACGTGGTAAAGGAAAGGAAAAAGTTAACAAAAGTGGTGATGGTTCCTATGGACCATAATACTTATATGGACCATCACACTATAAAAAATTATTTATTTATTTATATTTATCTATTTTTTTTTTTTTAAAGTTTAGGATTGTTACAATGCCCATAAATTTCGTTCGCTTTTATCCCTTTCCACTTAGTAAGCAATGTTAAATCTCATTTCACTCTTTTTATCCACTAACTTTTCACTCCTTTTATCCACTAACTTCATATTTTTAATTGATAGAGTTCCTACATCCTATGTAGCCATACGAATCCTAGTTTCTTAAACCAGCTTCTTTACCCGTGCTGGTCAAAAATAACATGGGCTGTTTATCACCTCAATCAGGCTTCAAACGGCACATCTCTTCTAGGGAAGACCCTAGTTAACCTTTGCTCATTTCTCACTATACGTGGCTGCTGGTGCAACACGTCAGACAACGCACTAGAGTGAGCATATAATATATTGGATCAAAATTCTTGATCGGGATGTGGCAAAAGTTTTATATTGGCTGCTGACCTAACATAACCCTCCTCCTTTCTTGTCCGGGCTTGGGACTTGCCAAAATGAAGTTTGAGATCTAACACACACACCTAGTAACTTTTGTTAGCCCACTAGTTGATGGAACAATATCAATTGATTGGCCTAGGTTGAATCTGGATAGATTTAATGGCTTGCATCTTGGTTCACTATCTAATTTTTATTTTTTATTTTTTAAATCCAATAGACCTGAAGTTTTGGGGGCATGTTGACCTGATCTAAGGTACCAAAAAAAAAAAACTGCAATAGTAAATTAGGCTAATAGACCATCAAGGGTGGGGGTATTTAGGTCAATTTTTTATTCGCCATCAAGGGTGGGGGTATTTAGGTCAATTTTTTATTGAGTATTATTTTTTTATTGTTTTGTTTGCCTATGTTAGAAGCATATGTCCTAGAAATTTCTGGTCAAACTGACTTATGGCAAAATTAAAAGTCAAACAATGTTTGTACTTGTGGTCCTCAAACTTTTCAAGCTTGAAGTGGGGCTGTAGGGCTGATACTATTCTTTTACCTAATGGGCTAACAATATCTACACACATGCTTTCACAAATAACTTCTCATTGTATTAGTTTTATATTCTGGTCTGAAATTTAATGAAAAGGAAAAATTTTGTTCTTCCTATTGGAGGACTAACACAATTTTATCCTATCCCATTTCCATCATCCATTTATTAGCCTTTAGAGTTTAAGTTGCGAAAAAGTTAAAATAAAGATGAAAATGACCAGTCAGTCCCCAAAATGATGGTGAGGGAATGGTGTTTCCAATTATTTATGTGAAACTCGCTCAACACCCTCTAGAGACTGATTTTAGGGCTTTAGAAGTTCTTCTATGCCAAGTTTGTTGGGCAAAACCGGCACTGTGGGCTTGGGCATCAAAGAGCTCAGAAATCAAATCCATTTCAGAAAGGGGTAATAATAGTTTTTGATATAGACACAACGTTATGGCCCTTGGAAGCTGTAGTGGCTGTTTAGGGGTAGAATAATCCTTTTTTAAAGGACGAATTGTCTTATTATCTTTTATTTTTTATTTTTTTATATCAAGGGCAAGTTACCAATTCATGATTAGAAGCTGCATTATAATTAGGAGTCCTCTTAAATTAGGAAGGGTCTATTTAATAGATTCGGAAAGAAGCGCGTGAGTAGTTTTTGGATAATTATTGCTTTGTGTTTCCTGGTTTTAACTGGAGGAAGTCTTATTATGTGCGAGTTTCACCTCTATCAATCGTGGTGGAGGCGAAATTTTTCTGTTAATCACTCAACTAGCTCGCAGGAGATGGACGAAAATTCTGGCCAAAATGGCTAGATAATGTGATAGGACACTGTTTTGGGCCTCCTACAGGAGAACTTGAAATTTTCCCTTGTCAAAAATAGATTTGTACATAAGTAATGTCACCAAAATATTGTATATTTGAAAGACTAACTGATAATACCTTGCTAGTATTTTAATGGTAATAAAATTAGGAGATTGTTTTTATCTATGTTCAAAAGAACACTAAACAAATCCTAGATGATATGTGTGGTGTCAGGCTGCCTAGGCTTAGTGGCCCCACACACATATTTAAGTACATGTGTGCTCCAAGTGAACATACATTGTTTTAAAATGCGGCCGGCCTCGAGCACATTATGCTGCATATGCGGAAAAATGTGATGCATATGCTGCCTAAAGTGCAGCACCCGTATATGCGGCTGCATTGCCTACATTGAGATTCCTATGGTTGTTTGGTAAGTTTTTCATTTTCTAATACTTTTTTTTGGGGCATTGTCTTCATCATTCTTCAAGTAAAAAGAATCTGGCATGGAAATATGCTAAACTAAAAGGAATACTAATGTATTTCCAAGCAAATAGAAAAAAAGGGAAGAGATTAGAGCATACATAAATAGCCCCCCAAACAAAAAGGGAAGAGAAAAAAAGAAAATGAGACGAGAAATTGATGGAAGAAATTCAAGTATTTGATGACTTGTTTAATTGAGAGTTGAGAGTTGATTATCTTTTTCTTTTATATATCATAAACTTTTCGTCTTTGCCTCTTTGGAATTCAGACTTTAAAGTTTAAAATTTTGGATATTTTAAAATATGAGATGGAATGTCTTTCTTTGTTTTACATGTTAATTGTGTTAGACATTTGTATTATTAAAGATTAGAAGTTAGAACAACAAACTATATTACTCTTTATTAGGCTATTAGGGGACTCAAAGTTTTAGACAACTTATATATTATAGGTATTGAATAAATTAAAATATCTATTATCACATAAATTGTATTTATGTTTTTTTTTCTATTGATTAGTATATTTTTGTAATTTTTAATTTTTAATTTTTAAAATTTATTGACCACATTAGAGGTATGTGCCCGCATTGGGACCGCACCGAGTCGCATCGGACCTCTAGAGCACTGCGTGTGCATTCCACATTTTAAAACACTCTGCACATATAGTTGTCATGCACACACACATTGAAATTTCTGAAGCACTTTTCACAGTTGTAATAAGTTTGTGAATGTAAGATTAAACTGGCAACGACAAAGAGTAATAAGTAATAGCAATAACAAATCCAAAACTGGAATATCAATGCATATGGCTAAAAATTGTGTCTTACGGCTCCATGTTGGGTCCAATACACATAAAGTACCCAAATACCGAAATGCATGACCACAACCACAAGCGCATTAGCCCATAGACTCCATACACATTCCAATTCTCAGTATAGTGGAAATCAAAAATACTTTTTATCTCAAAACAAATTTTTATCTTATAATAAATTCTTGAACTTCTTATATTTTTTATCTCAAAAAATTTTGAGAAATCCAAAAAATTTATTTTTATTTTATTTTTTGGTTCGATGAATCCTAAAGATAGTTCGGAGACAAAGGCATGCCCATCGGCTGCGGCACGATGCTCCTACTTGAGTGCTACCATGGGTGCTTGGGCACACGCATAGGTCATGGCATGCAGGAGGCCCACCTAGGCCTACGCGGGGCACTTAGGTGGCTGAGGTGGTGTGGCCACCTAGGCCTAGGGGCTGAGGTGGTGTGGTGTGGCCACGTAGGGCTAGGTGGGCCATTTTTTGCAACATTGGCTTTTAGACCTATTTTGTAAAAGTCGCACATATTTGCATGTTCCATATCTACCCATCTATATAGATGAATAATCTGAGTTGATTTCTCAAAAAAATAATCCAAGTTGTACAAATGGGTGTTGTTCTTGAAAGCGTGTGTAAAAACGAGCCACCTAATAGAAATTGCTTCTTGTATCTAACTAGGAAAGATGAGGGAGAACCGGCTTTAGACAGAGGTGGTCAGAATTGCGACATGACGTATAGAGTCCCATTCTCACCAGGTGTCAAGTTAACATTCAGAAGAAGAAAATTTTTCTTTTGTGTGGGGGGCTTAATGGCCCGATGGGGTCGTTAAGAAATGATGGGTTCTGGATTAAGTTTGGCTAGTTCCCAGTTTATCACTGAATTCAAAAAAATTAGGTTCTGACTGGATTCCTAGAATGTTCTTTTCCAAATATAGACTGGAGCAATAAGGGGGGCCGGTTCAAGTCTGTGATGGGCACTATCCACGTGATGATATAAATATGTTGCATAGTGGGAGACAGTTTTTGTTGTATTAAATTTATCTGTGTTGCTTTGTCATTCCATATGTTAACTTCTCACTCTTTTTTTCTGGGAATAACATGCAGATAAATGAATTTGTAAAGCTTGGTGGAGACCAGCTGGTTCCTTATTATGCTGATATTTTGGGTGCTATTCTTCCCTGCATATCTGATAAAGAGGAGAAAATTAGAGTGGTATGTTTGATATTCTTTTTCCCCATACTGCAAACTCTGATAGCTTCATGATCCTTTTGTATAGCGTGTGACACAAATTTTATGTTTCTTCCCTCGATATTGTTTACTTTATCTTTACTTAGGTTGCTCGTGAAACAAATGAAGAACTCCGTGCAATTAAGGCTGATCCGGCTGAGGGATTCGATATAGGAGCTATTCTCTCGATTGCAAGGAGGTGCATTTTTTGTCATCTGGGAAACAGCTAGGTTTAAAGGTTACTAAACCTCTATAGTATATGATATAATATGCCTGCTATGTCCTTGAAAGACCACCGGGCTATGTTATACATCAAAGTTTTTGTGTATTTTGATTTCTGAAACTGTGGATATCTGTCATGGTTTTACATCACTTATCACAGTGTGTAATTCATTACTGTTATTAATTTGTGCACTTCAGACAATTATCTAGTGAATGGGAGGCTACTCGAATTGAGGCATTGCACTGGATCTCGACCCTTCTGTCCAGACATCGATTAGAGGTAATTTTATTCTGACTTTGCCTTTCTGGTCACCTTGTATGTTGGTTGAATTTTTGTTTTGTGCTACTTTGTCTCCTCGTCATTTTGATCTCATAGAGTAAAGAGTAGGGATGTCTATGTACATCATCTGTGCGGGGTCCTTATTGCTTGTCTGGCTTTGGAAAAAGGATATATATAATGTTTTGTATTTGTTCTGTTGATTGTTGTGAATTAAATGGATTAGCTTAAACTCTAAGATAACTGGAGGTTCTGCCAGAATAATGTAAACAACTGCTAACTTAATTGTTTTTCCTCCACTGTTGGGTGGTTGGGCATGAAGTTTTCATGCATTCACAGTTTCACACCCGATTTACGTGATTTTTTATTGATCTTTATCTGGAATATGATGGATTATAGGTGCTTTGTCGTTGGGTTTGTTAGATACTTAGATGAGATGTTTTGCAAGCTAATTGATTGTACGAGATTCTCTGTTGCAATATAACTAAATTGAATCAATAGTTTAAAATGTTATTATTTCGGTTTCTGATTGAATTTTAGTGTTTCTTATTAGTGCTTTGAAGTATTTCTAGTAGCTCCAAACTATAGTTGAGATTTCGTGGAACAACTGTTGATGCTTGTAGAGGTCTTATGCCTCTGCTTCGACTATTTTTTTTATTAATGTTCCCAAACCTAAAAGTGCCACTTTTTTCAGAGATAAGAGAAAAGTGCAACTTCATCAAAAAAGAAAGTTTTAACTTTTTGTAGGACATTAAAGATTGTAATTATGATGGTCATGACCATCTATCTATTTTCCTTGAGAGTCAGTAACTTTATCTTTCTCTCTAATCGAACCTTAACACTGAAAACTCTTTTGTTTAGATTAGAGATCTTCTACAGTTAACAACCTATTCCTCTTTCCTTTTATTAATTTTAGTTGATATCATATGAATGTTGTCCAGTAAATATTGTTTTGTTTTAATGTGAATGCCCATGCCCTTGTCTTTTCAATTTCTGAAGTTCCCCTCAACTGATATGTCATTATGAGTACTGTAATAATGCTATCTGTCGATGGTGGTTTGCTTTTTGTTCTGTATTAATGCTATTTTTTCATGGGTAAGGTAAACTTATTCGATGCACATATTTTGCATTCCTCTCTGCCTAGTTTCAATGCTCTTACCTTTATATAGAGACACGATAGCCACTGGTGGCATTTGTGCTGTAGTAATCAATTGACATATTTTGCATCTTCTGTCTGCTTATTTTCACCTTTCTTGCATTGTATATTTAGGCATTTAGAGATGCTGTACTTGTACTTTGTTAGTGCTTTAGGTATCTTGGAACTTTCCTTCTTTTGCAGCAGCAGTATGTTGTTTGTTTCCCCATATCACATATGTGGTGCATGTTTGTTCAGCTTTTGTTGATGAAAGAAACTTAAATGTTGTTATCACTGTATGATTGTGCCTTTTGAGTTTTCTGTAGGTAAACTGTTTCAAATATGGGAAATACTTATACTTTTGTATTTTGTCTGGAACAGGTTCTATCATTCTTGGAATCTATTTTTGATCCTCTTCTCAAGGCTCTATCAGATCCCTCAGATGAAGTAATTTTGCTAGCCAAGGATTATTCTTCAGAGAGACTTATGCCATTATCTTATCATCAAAACATTTTGGAAATATTCATGAAATTAGATAGATTACTTGATATCTTTCTTAAAAATGAGCAGTTCGTAATTTTTTATATTTGGTTTATATTATGTGTAAGCTACGATGCTTCTTCCAAAAGGTCTTTTTGGTAAGCATCTTTTTTCTTTTTGGTAGGCATCTTTTTTATACTTATTTGGGTTATGCATGGTTAGTTTGACAATCTCAACCTAGAATAAGGAAAGTAACGTAGAACCTGCAAGATAGGCATTTGGATATCTTACATGTGAGTAGCACCAAAGTCTTGCATGCTTGTGGGGCTAGGATTTTATTTGTGGGGATGGAAGGACAATATTTTGTCCTCATGTTTGTCAATATAGGGTCATGGAAGTGTGGGCTACCTTCTTGGGAGGTTTTGAAGGATATTTTTTATTGGAGCTATTTCAAGAGTTTGGGACAGGCTGGTATAGGAGAGATAACGAGGCACATGTCGGGCTATTAGGGGTGCCGCTTCTAGCGAGACAGTGGCTTAGTCTCTTCTCAGTGGGTCAGGATCTTCATGGAGCCCTATAACCGTTTGCTCATATACAGGGATTCCTTGAACTCCTCTCTTTGGGTTAGCAAACGAGGTCCAATCTATTAAAACATGAACATATTTGAGGACATTCCGAAATTGTTCAAGAAATTGAAGGTTCCCATTCAGCATTTCCATTAAAATGCTAGTCAATACCATTCAGCATTACCCTTAAAACGCTAATGTAGTGGCAAGATATTTACTTAGAGCAGGTGCTAGTAGATATGCTCTTCTAATATTCTTCTTATTTACTGTTGAATGTCGGATTATACCTTAAGTGGTTTGCCCATGTGCAATGTTGCCCTTGAACAATACCGGTTAGGAGGGGCTATTTGTTTCAAGTGGAAGGCTCTAAAACGGCAAGAGTAAGGCCCAAAAGGGCAAAGATGGAAGTAATGGAAGAGATATTGTGACCTATGGTTTGATTGAGGGTAGGGCCCTTGATAGAGCAGAATGGCGGAACAAGATTCATGTAGTCGATCCCAAATAGTTGAGATAAGGTTCGGATGATGATGATAAAGGTGATGATGAAATGTCGGTTTATATCTTATTAGCAAGAGGCACGTGCAATTCATGTTTCAATTATTGTTTCGTTCCAATGTTTCTTTTTTTTTTTTGAGACTCAATTATTGTGGCTACAGTGTTGGAAGAGTAGAAACACAATTTTTTTTTATTATATAAAAAAAAATTCCATTCTTTATTCCTTTCAAGCAGCTTTGTAGCTAAGTTTCATAAGGATGTAGTTTAAATCTTTGAAGCATTACGAAGCACAAAGATGAGGTTCTTGGGAAAATATACTTAGATTTCTGAGGATTTTAAACTTTAATATATGCATGGTTCTTGAGCTTACAAATCATTCTGGTTTGGCCTTTTTTTTTTATATGGAAAATTGTTTCATGCGGGCTGGACCGCGTTTCTACAATATGTGGTCCAGATGTATAAAGCATCCATCTTAAAGATGGATGCAAATAGGTGGTCCATCTAAAAACAATTGTAACTAACGGTCCAAATGTTTTCTTAATCTAACTAGTATTTCTAGTTTTCAATTTTTTTTATCATATTCATGATCTCTATATTAAAGATTATATACTTTATAAAAATTACGATAAAATCAGTGTATCAAAAAGCACTAGGCGGGTCCTAGGTGGTCTGGGCGTCCAGGCCGCCTAGTGCCTAGGCGGGCGCCTAGAACCTGGGAGGGCGCCTAGAACCTGTGCGGTTGCCCATTTGAAAAAAAATAAAAATCCCATTGTTCCAATATACCATATTCCAACAATCCAACTTGAAAAAAAAAGAAAAAAGAAAAAAGAAAAAAGAAGTCGAAAAGAGAATTTTGATAATCCATATTGTTAAAACAGTAAACTGTAAAACCATACAAGTGATATAAAAGTCAACACAACAAAAATATACAGAAATTTAGAAAATATACAGTCTTTCAAAAGTCAACAGACTCAAGTCACTTAACACTAGACTATACAGTCCAACAAAAGTCAACAGACTCAACACAAGAGTCAACAGACTCAACACTTAGCACCAAGAGGCAAGAGTCTTCAATCATCATCATCATCATCATCACAAGGAATATCAATAGTGCAAGCCTCATCATATGCATCAGAGTCGAGGTCATTATCATCAGAGTCATCTCCCTATTCAATATAACGTTCATCCTCCTCTGTTTCTTCTGAATTTGCCTCTTACCCCTCCTCTTTTTCTACCTTCCTCTTACTAGTATGTGTAGTCTGTGTAGATGAGGCTCTAGGAGTCTTGGCTGCTGTACCCTTCTTTTTGTGCTTTTCTGAACTCAAATATTGTATAATTTCCTCCTTGGTAGCCTCAGGAACATTTTTACACGGGGCAACATCTCCCGTAATATCGCCAAGGTGTTTTTTAAACTGGTAAATGCCCCCATTAGTATCCTTTCCACAATAATTACATTCAATACGATTTTTATCACTTGGATTCGGGATATAACCATACTTCCTACCCGGATCACCACTTCGATGACTAGAAGCTGGAGTAGATACTTCCATAGAACAAGGCTTATTTTCATTCTTTTTTGATTCTTCAAAATTCAAACGGTGTCTAATCTCATCTCGAACTGCTTCAGGAACCTTTGTCCAAGAAGCAACATTACCTCTAACACCAGCAAGGTGTTTTTTGAATTGGCTAATACCCCCATTGGTATCTTTTTCACAAAAATGACACCTTATACAATTTTTATCATTTGGTTTTGGGTTATATCCATACTTCCAACCTAGATCACTTTTTCTAGGAGATCACTTTTTCTAGGAGTAGCAGAAATAGATTTATGACAAGGATTTTGTTCTTGTTTTTGTTTTACATAACTTAAAAATTGATTAATCTCCTATTTGACAGCTTCAGGAAATTTTTTACAATGGGCAACATCCCCCTTAATACCGGCAAGATGTTTCTTAAACCGGTTTATGCCTCCTTTTGTATCTTTTTCGTAAAAATTGCATCTAACGCAATTTTTATCATTTGGATTCGAGTTGTATCTGTATTTTCAGCCCGGATCTCCACTTCGACTAACTCCTGAAGAAGATATCTCAAAATAAAGCAAACAATCTAAAAAATGCACTTACTTTGGTTGCTTGAACTCCAAAACTTTGATAAAGACTTCGATGATCGATCCAATGAAATGTAGTTTTTTAGAGGTTTTTTTTAGTCTAAAGGGACTTCTTGTGGGTTTAGGGTTCAAATGAACCTAAAAGCCATTGTTCTTAACCTTTAAATATTTCAAAATAACAAAACGAAAAAAAAAAATCATTTTTTCCGCCTCTGGGCGGGGCGTAGGCTCTCGGCGGCCGCCCAGGGCTGGCCACTAGGGGGCCGCCTAGGCGGGTTCCGTACCGCCTAGGCGGCTGCCCAGGGACGGACCACCCAGTTTTACAGCCTAGGCCTGAGCGAAGCGCCCAGGCCTTCTGGACCACCTAGGCTCTGGGTGGTCCGTTTTTTAAATCAATGGATGAAATTATATTTAAAAAATATATTTATTGCGAAGCCCGCATTTCTACATATGCGGGCTTGGCCGCATAAAAACCGGGTCCTTTTTTTATTGATTTGTATTCTTGTGAATTTATTAATTGTTCTTGCGAATTTATTAATGCAAATAAGCTCTTCATTTCACTGTGTTTTGTCTGTCTGGAAAAATAATCTGGTTAGGTTGCTTTAAGTTCTTGTTATCTTTGATGAAAGCAGTTTAGTTGCTGCACAGTTAGATAGTTTTCAAGTTCACTGCAGGCATTGTCCTCTGTATTAACAATTTTAGTCAGTGATGGTTGTGATTGTTATCACCTAATTTCTGAAAGATGGAGTCTATCAATGAATCCAGTAGTGTCACTTGGAGCGTACTAATCGAATTTATACGTGGAAACAATTTTTTGTATGCTCTGAGCTTGAGTTCAAGTTGCCATTCCATTATTTGTCAGAGGAATTTACCATTCAATTACTGCGTAAATCTGGTGGTTAACTTAAAGAAATGTACATAAATATACATGGATCATACTTGTTGTGAGGGCCAGGTTGCATGGTCGATGAGTGTTGTTATGATTCTCAAATTATTGCATACCCCATTTCTTGTTCAGCCGGTCTTACATATAAGCAGATTAGACCTTTTCTCTTGTTGGTATTTTTTATTTTTTTAAAGGAAAATACCTTTTCTCTTATTTGAATATCCAATTCCCCGCACGTGTTAGAACTAAACATTATTTGACTGAGAGAACTGCTCATTGAACATTTATACATTTTAGTAATTTAAATAATAGTGTTCACATGATTATAGAAAATTCTGGACTTAATTTGTGGCCAAACCCTGTTAAATATTTTTTCTTTGGCTTCGTTGGCAGGTGGTGTTATTGGTTCTTGAGGTGCATGCATGCATAGCACGAGATGCACCACACTTCCGCCATCTTATTGTTTTTCTTGTCCATAACTTTCGGAATGAGCCATCTCTTCTTGAGAGGTGAGGTTCTTACTGTGGTTTTCTCTGGTCACATTAGTTCACTTTAGGTTACTGGAGATGCTGCTTGTGACTGCTTTCACTAACAATTTCTTTTATCTAGACGTGGTGCACTTATAGTGCGTCATCTATGTGTTCTCTTGGATGCCGAACGGGTCTACAGAGAGTTTTCAACTATTCTAGAGGGTGAAGATGACTTGGATTTTGCATCCATCTTGGTTCAGGTTTTATCATATTAGATGCTTATTAATAACTGCATGTTGATTTAATGTCGGAATTATTTTCTAACTCCTGCATTTTTTTTTTGGGTATTTTTCAGGCTCTGAACTTGATTTTACTTACTTCATCTGAACTATCTGAACTTCGAGCACTCCTTAAGCAGTCTTTAATGAACTCTACTGGTAAAGACTTATTTGTAGCACTGTATTCTTCGTGGTGCCATTCACCCATGGCGACAATAAGTCTTTGCCTTCTAGCTCAGGTGGGCACATTGTTTTCTTTTTTACTGTTTCTTTCTAACTCTTGCAGTCATCCTTTATGGTTATTAAAAAGAAATTTCTGGGCCTCTCTGGCAGGCTTATCACCATGCAAGTTCTGTAATCCAGTCCCTTGTGGAGGAGGACATAACCGTGAAGTTCTTGGTTCAACTAGACAAGTTGATACGCTTGCTGGAAACTCCAATCTTTGCGTACTTACGTTTGCAGGTACATTGTTTTTGTTTTGTTTTGGATATGTTAACGGTGAGATTGGAGGGTGGGACATTATGTTGAGGCATCAACCCTCCTAAGCGATGATGCCCCAACCCCATTCCCTGCATGTACATTGTTAATGTGCTGTATATAAGAATTAGGGATTATTCAGGTTATCTGAGCTTGGGCTGTGTCTGGAACCTTACCTTGTTAATAGCTATCGGTATGCCTGGTGAAAATCATGAAACTAAAAGGAAATTAAGTACCACTAACTTTATTCAGGAAAAGCTGTTGACTGTAAAAATATAATCTTACAAAAAACTCAAAATGATATGTTTTCTCCCTTTGCTCTAATGGGTCGAGCAGTTGTAATTTTTAAAGATTGGGGTTATGTCACCTGAAATAGCCAAGTTTATATCTTTCTCTTTTATATTTACTTTTCTCTTTTATATTTACTTTTCTCTTTTATATTTACTTTACATTTGGTGTCGGATGCATCAGGTCTAGCACAATTGGACATAACACAAGCAACTTTGAGGTTGTTCTTGTTATGTCTTTGTTATCTGTAGGGCCACTTGGACTTCTCTTTTATTTAAATTTGTTTCTCTGATTATTTTTTGCAAACTGGCAAAATTACGCAGGCGTATCCAGGAGGATATACCCATTTGAGCTTTATTCTTGATAAGTAAATATAATTCATTATTGGAAATGGACTTACAATCTAAGTGTATGATATAAGAAAATTTTTTTATCATTTAATGTGGCAGAAAACCACCTTTAGTAGCCCTTTGTTAGTCTATCTGCTATTGAATTTGCTTCTCTCAGAACATGAGGCACTTTGACTATGGTATTCTGTCGTGGTGTCTTTGGCTTTAGAATAAGTGAGAGCCAATTTCCATGCACCAGATCCTTCTTTTATCCATGTAATGACATTGATCGTGTCCTTCAATAACAATCGCTTTTCTGTATTCTCCTTCCGTAATCTAATTCCTGTGATTGTGCTATCCCATTTTGAATGGATAATTCCTAGAAGCCCCACATAGCATTTTTCAAGTTCACTGTACTCAACATGAGTCACTCCTGGATAACCAGCTTGTCCATGGTTGCCTTTGGTGCATTGAGGAAAATGGAGCCTAATGGTCCCTCTAGGCGGAGAGATTCATAGCATCAAAGCCTTCTTCCTCTGCATATCATATACCTAAAGGTAATATTTTGATGTACCTTTATAATTGTGACTTCTTTGAATGCTGGTCTTTGTGGAGGCCATGTAGTAGCTTCCTGGTAGATTGTGAAATCTAATGGCAGAAATAATCCCTTGTATTTTGTGCATCTTAGTTACTTTACACCGTATAAATCAGGAAAGTTGTAAGGGGCAATGTTGCTCCAACACTCAACCCTATTCTTGGTGTCATGTGTCGACACTTGCTGCCATGTCTTCCTGCATTCAACCTGTACATTTTGGGAGTTTTCCATGTAAGAGTAGAAAGGTCAGACACTTGTGTGTGATTCTTCTAGCAGAGGCTTTCCACCCATGATACAAGGTGTTTCCTGGGTGCTGCACTTGGAAATACCAGGCACATCAATAAAGTGTCAAAAGAAGTTGCCCACACTTCTATTGAAAGTGTCTGATAATTTTTGTCTGTAGTTTCAATGGACATTGCCATTTACTTCTAAAAAAGTATAAGTCACTTCATCCGAAGTGTCAGCATGAGCAACTTACTGGAGTTTCAGAAGAAGTGTCAAGATGACATTTTTATTTTGTGCAATTTTGATAGGTTTGGTGCTGTGACCGTGTCTATGTAATGCTGGTACGAGGTTATTCTTTCTACCTTTGTCTGTCTTATACCTAATACCCTTTTGGCCGTCTTGATGCCCATCAACTATTTATCCTCATGGTCTTGAAGACCTATTTGCCTTCTATATCATCTCCGCCCCTCATACTCCCACCATACTCCTGCTGAATCCAATCCTAAGGGTGCTCCAAATCCATCCTCAACCTTAAACAGTAGACATCTTTAATTCCATCACTTCCTAATGGCAACCTGCTACTGACTGATATTTTGTTCCTCTTGAAAGTTGATAATGTCCATGTCTGATAGTACTTCGAATTATTTGAAACTTGTATTCATCTGCCACTCATAGCTGACAGCTCACCCTGTGGTACAGCAAAATGGCCTATTGATATTTGTAAATAAAAGCAAGGAGGCCTTGTGGGCTGTAGATGAAACTTTGGGTGTTCTCTAGGATGTTGAGGCCGGTCCATTTTAATCTGGCAAAGGTCAATCATCCACCCCCTGGACCCACTTTTCATTTCTGTCCTTCCAACATATATAATATCAGAATTCCTGATCCCCGTGATCACATGCCTTCTTTTATCTACCTTGCAGACAATTCATGACTGCCTTCTTAGCGATGAGTTTATACACTCCAAGCCGACAATGCCATATTTCATTATCTAGCCTATAATCACAGGAATTGATGATTTGATATCCAAGTCTTGTTGTCAGGAGCCTGTGTCTATTGTCATGTTCAATGGATATCTGGGTTTAGATTTTTCATTTCGGGTGCATCTGGGGCGAAACCGAGGTTGATTTCCTTAGTTTTTGTCTTTTCTTTCCCTTTAGTGTAGGTTTTTTCGTTTTTCATGATTGCGTTACCCTTTATATTGTACAAGTGTCTTGTCATTCCTCATGAAGCAATGACTGGCTGCATGTTGGTTTTGTAAATGGAGTGCATATGCAAAGTAGAATATCCAACGCAACTGGGCTCGAACTTGATCCAATTCTGAAATACTTAAACCCATTGAATGTATACCAACAACCTTTATTGAGTGTTATGGGTTTGAAACTTGCATCTAATCGGGACGATGCTTCAGGTCACTGGACCTTTACCTTTAACAGTGAACGTGCCCTTCTTTGGCCAGTGACAGATTTCGTTTTTCTTTAACGTATTCTATAAAAGCTGCTCCTGGGACATGAACTTCTTATGACCTAACAAGTCTCTTCATAATTGTCAAAATTTATAGAACTTGGAATTTATAATTTATAAAATTGAACTTTTAAGTTGTAAACTTATTGTAAAGCTTTTCATTTGAAATTTAATAAACAAAAAGTCTATGAATGCCATTTTGTTTGTTGCTTTACCTTTTTGTAAATTGTAGTTTTTGTATGTGCATGCGTATGTATGTATCTATGTATGTATGTATTTTCCTAGGGATTTTTCTAGAAAAGCAACATTTTAAAAGTATTCCAAGTAAGTTACTCAGCATAAGAAATTTCCATAATTGATATTTTCATACCCACATGGGGATACACCACTTGGCTTGATTTATTCGCAGCACTGACTTACTCCAAACAAAAAACCAAAACGCGAATACCATTATACTTTTTATACATGTAATCTAATATGATGGCATTCTTATATTTTAGTCACTGGAATTTGGCAAACTTTTGGGTCCCATTTATTAGGTTACATTATGAAAAGTTAGATACCATTATGCTTATGACAGAGGAGATTGAGATTGGTTTGCTTGATGTTATTGGATGGATCATAGTTGTCGGAAGTACTTGGAAACCCGAATCGTTTTAGGAATCGGAATCGGAATCGTGGAATCGCAGCCGATTAGAAAATTCTTATTTTTGGAATCGACATCCGTACAAATTGGAATTGCGGGGAGCGAGATTCCTATATTTTGGGGATTGAGAATTGACCAAAATGGAATCGAGATTCCACCACATATAGTATTAAGATTCCCCCACATATGGAATAAAGATTCTGACCTCCTTGGAATTGAGATTCCACTACATATGGAATCAAGATTCTGACCTCCTTGGAATTGAACCCCAAAGGAATCAAGATTCTGAAATCTTATGAATCAAGTTTCCAATGTATGTGGAATCGATATTCGCACCACTTTGGAATCGAGATTGTGATATATTTGGAACTGAGTTTCTAATGTATGTGAAACCAAGATTCATACCAGTTTGGAATCAGGAATCATATTAGTTTAGAATCGAGTGTGATCCGAACTGGCTATCGAGATTTGTAACTCTATGGGGTCAAGTATGAAGCCCCATAGGAACAAGTTTCCTATATCTACAACATCTCACAGTTTAAGCAATCGATATCAAATGTCTCTTATTAGACTTGTAGAAGGGTTCCTCAGATTTGAAGTCCATGTATTGATTCTTGAAAGTCCACTAGGGAAATTATCTACAAAAGATACAAATGTTTTTCTTTAAAGTGTTAACTTTACAAAAGATACAAATGTTATCCCATGTATTTCTAAATGTGACCTTGACTTGATCATTATATAGACAAAATAGGATTTTCTATGCCATGGTATTTATTGTATGTGATGTAGTTACCAATTATACTTTAAAGAAAAATGCAGTCCATCCTAGTATTATTAGAAATGTGATTTGAGCCACTCCTAGCACTATTAGAAGCATTCGAATTGAATGAAGATTTCTACTCCACTTACCTTTAAAAAGTGGTAACCATTCAGGAAATTGGACATTATGTACTTTAAATTGCTTTTTTTATCATTTTATTTATTTTATTTTATTTCTATTTTTTTGCTTTAATTCACATTATGACATTGTGGTAGGGAAGAAATTTAGTTTAGACATCAAGCACACACATGGATACATTATTGCATGAATTAAAAAACAACATGTAGGTTGAGAGATTTTGACATAGAACAAGTATCTTATGGAGGTCGAAGCAAAATTCCATGTTGATTGAATCACAGTTCGTTGCTCCTACGAATTGAGGTATTTTATGTTGTAGATTCTAGATTCAAAACCATAATGAATCAAGATTCATCACATGTGGAATCAGATGGAATGAAGATTCAATAAATATTGGAATCGAGATTCAAAAAATTTGGGACTGAGATTCCACAAATAATGGGATGGAGATTCTTAAATAGGTATGAAAAGAGATTCCTAACTTACGGAATTGGGATTCTTAACTTCCAGGAAGTGGTTTCTGTGAAGATCCCTCATCGGAATTGCCGAATCGGGATTCCGAACTGGAATTGTGACCTCAGCGGAGAGATTCGAGTAATTATGAGATAGATCATCTATTTTTTGACACCTGAACTTTCCTTATATTAAATGTTAAAACTTAATGAACTAGGAACTACACTTATGATGCAGTTGTTATATTGTCATGTTGGGAAATTTAGGAAGACATCCTTTGGGTTTTGTCTGATTAACTTCTACTTATTAGATTAGGATCAGTTGGTATCTGTTTTACTTTCTTTTTATACCACAAATTGAATAACTTCTCAATGCTCTATGAAGCTGAATGTTTGGCTAATAGCTAATGGTGAAATTATAATCACTGCAGCTTCTTGATCCTGGAAGATACACATGGTTGTTGAAGTCCTTGTATGGCCTTTTGATGTTGCTTCCACAGGTAATTTCTTAGTTTTTTTTGTTGTTTCCAAGATATATGTGGACATCTTTCCAAGTGTCATATACTGTTTAAGAGTTATAGAGATTGCTTCAATTTTATTATGTTTATTGTCCCCTTGTCTAATGCTTTTGAGCTTATCATCACTTTTTGGTTCAGTTGACTTCAATACAGTGGAACTTAGAGGCTTGTATCCTTTTGATCTTGAAACATAGTGACAGGAGTGAACCTGGTTAAAAGAAGTGGCTAGCATTCTTACAATGATACAACTGAGAAACAAAAGGAAAAAAAGAAGGATTTGTTGCTCCCTTAAGGTCAAATTATGCATTTGGCGGCCAAAGCACCATATTAAGGGGTTTTTTTTTGTTCCCAAAACTAGCAAATGATTTTTATTCATCTGTAAGGTCATTTTTTTTATAGATTGATTTGGAGCTCAAGATGCTCCAAATCAATTCCATCAAGATTGATATGGACTGTCCATTCGATGCAATCTGGCCTAGCATTTTACGATCTCAAAATCAGTTTTTGTGGAAATCAATCACAAGGTAAATCAGTTGTTTCATAAAGTTTCAGGTCATAAAAAACCTCCTAGATTGGTAGTTCTCCCTTAAGACCAAATGTAATTTCCCCGCAAGTCCACCATACTCTTTCCCTAAAAAAGAAGAATTTGCAAGTATCCAATGCCCAATTCTAATAAACTTTCGTGGAGTGGATGACATTAAACTCACAGCCAACTTTCAAAATAAGGAATTTTGAAAACTCACTATCCTTTGCCCACAATTTTTAATTAGCAGTTGGAAAAGAATAGACTCTTGAACATTGTTTCAAAAAGCGCTACGCGGCACCTAGGCGGCCGGGAGGGGGGGTGGTCCGCCCAATGCCTAGGTGGGCGCCTATAACCTGAGCGGCATAGTAGAAAAAAAAAATGTATGCAGTCTAAGTATCTAAGTCTAAAAGTATAACTATATAATATATTAACACATAATCCATAGTCCATATTTTCATGAATGAGGAGAATTTAGATAGTCCATAATCCATCTTTCCATACAATTCTAGAACCATAGAAGCATACACATAAAAGCATACACACAAGAGTTAGAGTGTAGAAACTAGAAATTAAAAATAAGAAAAAGAAAATATACAGTGTAAGACTCAATAGTCAACACCAAGAGTCAAGCCACTCAAGCGCCTTCCTTCTTAAGTCATTATTATCATCATCAAAAGGAGTAGGGTAAGCCTCATCATATGCATCAAATATGAGGCCATCATCATCAGAGTCATCTCCCTCTTCAACATAATGCTCGTCTTCCTCTGTTTCTTTTGAATTTGCTTTTTTTCCCTCTTCTTCTACCTCCCACTTACTTTGTGCAGATGAGGCCCTAGGAGTTTTGGCTGCTCTACTTGGTGCCTCTTCACCCTGGTGCCTCTTCACCCTTTTCTTTCTTTGCTTCCTTAACCTCAAATATTGTATAATCTCCTCCCTGCTAGCCCCGGGAGTATTTTTATACGGGGCCACATCCTCTTTAATACCGGCAAGGTGTTTATTGAACTGGTAAATATCCTTATTAGTATCTGTTCCATAATAATTACCCCTAATATGATTTTTGTCATTCGGATTCGGGTTATGACCATACTTGCAACCCGGATCACCACTTCTAAAAGAACCTGGAGAGGATATTTCCATAGAACAAGGCTCATTTCTTCCTTTTCTGGTTCTACTAAATTCAAATATTGTTTAATCTCATCCTGAATAGTTTCATAAACTTTTTACAAGAAGCAACATTCCCTTTAATTCCGGCCAGGTGTTTCTTGAATTGGTTAATACCCCCATTGGTATCATTTTCATAAAAATTACACCTTCTACAATTTTTAACATTTGGTTTCGGGTTATAACCATACTTTCGACCGAATCACTTCTTCTAACATAACCAGAAATAGACCTATCCAAATGACAAGGATTTTGTTCCTGTTTGTGTTTTTACTGAACTCCTATATTGGTTAATCTCCTCTCTGATAGCTTTAGGAACATTTTTATAGGGGGCAACATTCCCCTTAATACCAGCAAGATGTTTATTAAATCGATTTATGCCTCTTTTTGTATTCTTTTCACAATAATTGCATCTTATGCAATTTTTATCATTCAGATTTAGGTTATATCCATATTTATAACCCGGATCACCACTTCGACTTGATCCTGAAGAAGACATCTCAAAATAATACAAGCAATCTAAAAAATAAAGTTCTACACTTACTTTGATTGCTTGATCTCTGAACTTCCACCTCTGAGATGTTTTCTATTGCTAAAATCTTAAAAAACACTCTCTAATAGGCCAAAAAATACTCCAAAACTAAATCTAATCTTAATGGGTGATGCTTGGATCCGTTTCCCGTAACTTTGCGAAACACTTCGATCAAATGAAAATCACAAAATCTAAATTTTTTTTCAAAAAAACCCAAAAAATGCCCTAAAAAAATGGCATTTCCGCCCTTGGGTGGCGAGCAAGCCTTGGGCGGGCACCCAGGGACCGTCCGCCTAATTTGGTTGCCTAGGCCTAGGCCTAGGCCTAGGCCTAGGCCTAGGCGATGTGCCCAGGCCTTCTGGACCGCCTAGGCGTTGGGCGGTCCGCTTTTCAAATCACTGCTCGTGAATAATGACAGGTAGTTGTTTGGGTGGTGGAATGTATGAAAAACATCTGATATTGGTAAATGACTTTTTTTTGATAGAAGATTAGATAAGTTGGAAATGTCAAGCGTGCATTTGGTGGTAGCTCAGCAAGTTTTAGATGTGGATATTATATAGGGAATTGGAAGATATAGTCTTCCGATCCAAATTATCTCAATTTCTTCTTGCCAAACTTGAATATAAGTCCTTAAAGTGCCTTGGGGACATTGGACTTCCATTCGAATCTAATACTAGAATCATCTATGAGGTTTTGGACCTCATATAGATTCCAAGTTATCTTCTTTTCTCTTTTGTTTGAGAAGAACTTATCTTCTTTTCCCTTTCTGAAATACTAAAATATGCTGAAGTAGGAAACTGTTGAAACTGTTCATTTTGTCTACCTTTTCTAATTATGAGATGGGGTTCATTTGTTGTTATGCAGTCCTAGTCATAAAATATGGTCAACAGCATTTGTGGGTTCATGCGATATCTATCTTACTCACCAGTGGTTCATATACAATCTCATCATGTTCATTGTGAAACATTAGATAGTCTGAGGTTAATTGAAGGAAAAGGGAGTAGAGTTTACATCTCTTAAGAAACTAATTTTCTCATCCTAAATTTGGTAGCATTGAGCTAAAATTCCTCAAAATTTGGGAATGTTATACTTGATGAGGCCAGCAGCTTTAAGTGCATTTGTGCAGTTACCTGAAGCTTCTGTGACTTTATTCATGTGAATCATGAGTTTTGGCGTTGATGAAATTTCAGCTGCTCTAATCATTCAGTGTACAACTCTTCTCATGGAAGCGTGTTTGCTTTGGGAAATACGCTACTTACTATTACTTGTTTTTTTATTGCTTAATGTAGCAAAGTGCAGCTTTTAAAATTTTACGAACTCGATTAAGAACTGTACCTGCATACGCCTTCAGTGGTGATCAATCAAGTGGTACTGTGAGCACAGTCAGGAGAACAGCATCTGGAAATCCTTACACCCAGATTTTATCCTACACCCCTGGGGGTGGTTCTGAAGATGGGGAGAAGAACCAGGATTCAGGGAGCATGCATAATGCCATCAATTTTGCATCGAGGCTTCAACAGTTTGAGCACGTGCAGCATCAGCATCGCATGCATTCTAAGTTACAAGCTCAGAGTATGATGCATTCCCGTCGGCCTAGTTCATCTAACTTACATCAGGTTTACAATCTGAACTCTCATACTGTCCTTGTTCAATCCTATTGCTCGTGTGTATGTGCACATGCAGGTGCATGCATTGTGTATGAGTGCTTTGTCTTGCAGCCCTTTAATGGTGACAAGAAAAGTCCTGTACATGTGTTGCAACGCAGTTTTTTTCTTATATCCTCGTGGGCTTTATTTTTTTTTACTTTTATGGGGGTTGGGGGGTGATGATGGGGGAGGAGGGTTTTGGGGGGGGGGGGGTGTTATTAGGGGGTGGTGGAGTGGAAGGCTTTCCCTCAATGCAATGACAAGAACGTGCTATTTGGCATTGGAAAAGCTAAACACAAAACGCAATAGAAAGTTTTCACAAACATTGAAAGTATAACTGTTCTACTAACCCCCTTCGTTTTGAAATTGACAAATCTCTATTTCTGTAATCATCACTAATTGAAATGTTCTTTTTACAAATTCTAATGAATATTGTAATTGACTACGAAAACTGCTCTCTTTATTCTGTTCATTCTTATATGGGTGCGGTTTCTATAAGGTTGCAACCTTAAATAATCAAATTAAAGCGCACCTCCAAATTCTATCATAATATGTAATTTTGGTGTAAAATTCTTAGGATTATTTGAAAATCTATTTTTATATCTAATTATAAAATTTTAAACTCCAGAAATGGTTAAAATCAAGTAGATCTATAAACATATAAAAATCTTGAAAATGGACGGTCTAGATAATGTATTGCAAGATGCACTATTTCTGGCACTTAAAATCGTTTTTTTTTTTTATATTCGTTCATCTTGATGTCGAGATGATCAATTAGAGGGTTTTCCAATATTAAAACAACATTTTCCGATAGATTTTTGAGGTGCATCTATAATTCTACATTTTAAGGTTGCAACCTTATATAAACTTTTTCTTCTTATATTTGTTTGCGCTCTCTCTCTCTCCAATTAGACTGATTTCAACTAGTATCATCAGTTACTGAATGGTTTGTGCGAGTGTGCAGGAGTCACAGATTAGAAGAGGCCCACCGGCCCCCATCGGATCAGATGTCAATCCTCCTCCATCTAGAATGCCATGGAAAGCACCATCATAACTACACCCTTTACTGTACCCAATGCCTAGGCTTTGATTTGGAATTCGCTTCCATTGGTTCCATCTTCTCTCTAAGGTTGTTATCGATAAGCCCAGTCATCCACCACTTTGGCTGGGTAGAGGTCGGATGTATTTGAAGTGTAAATCTTAGTAGTTGACAATGAAGGGTGATGGAATAATGGGATGGGAAGGAGGGAAAGCTTGAGCACTTGCTGAAGCTGTTATCATTGTTAATTCTTTACGTACATATTGCTCATGTGGTTTTGTTTTTAAGTGACCATGTGAGCCAGGAGAAGAAACTTGGATCAGGAATCCAGTGGCGTTGTATCCGTTAGGTTTTGGTGTACATTGTAAGATTCCAGTATTCCATTCAGTTTACTGTGTATTGGGTGTTATTGTCCCCTTGGCTCGAATTCCTTTGGCAGACCTGATGAATTTTGTGTACTGTTGGATCTGATCTAGAGCTTTACATGTTTATTTTTTGTTTTATTTTTCGAAGTAAAATGATATTAAACCGTGGTGATGTAACCATCAATAGGAGGAAATATGAAGGGATTAGCCTCCCACTTTGTATTAACCTCTTGCCCGGTTTTTGTGGCTTTCCTTTAAATTTTGTCATTCTTCTCGCAATATATAATAAAAGAGATTGTATTCTATGAGATTTTTTATCTTTAGTACAAAGAGGT
>NW_006495044.1:1486055-1510661 GCF_000471905.2 Amborella trichopoda | reverse complement strand
GCGAAGTAGTGTTAGATCTATACACCAAAATTTCATCTTAATCTGAATTATAAAAAAAATATTAAAATTAAAATGGGGATATAAATTTTTAACAATGCGATGAAAGATGTGACAGCTGGGAGCTAATAGCTTATAACTTAGGAAATAATTTTTATTTTATTTTTTTGAATTTATCTTTTCTCAAGGGCTTATACAAATTTAATAATATTTTAATAACAATTAATAAAAATTATGTTTAATAGCATAAATAGAATTTAGGAAAAATTACAAAAAAAAAACCCCAAGACTACACTTACTATGCACCTTACCCCCAACCCAACTTATTCTCGCGCTTTTTTCCCAAAAGTATTCTTTCTATGCAAATACCACCCTCCCCCCCCCTCAACCAAAAAAGTTCTTTTTTTTTACGGAAATGCCCTTCCAGTACAAAAATAATCAATTTTGCCACTTACAAGGCCTTCACGTGTGGTGCTTCCAGAGTGTGCATTGAAACTGTCGGAGTGGCTGTACTTCGAATCGCGGTCTGGCTGTTTCAAAGCTCAGTCCGGCAGTACATGTTCTAGAAGTATTGTTGCTCCGGTAGTTTCAATGCATGCTCCGGTAGTACCACATCATTCCAGGTAGTTTGAAAGCACGGTTCGACAGTTGTCGCTTCGGCAGTTACAAAGAGCTCTCCGGCAGAAAAGGTTCTGTTAGTCATGTCGCTCCGATAGTTTCACAGCGCGGTCCGACATTACATGTTCTAGAAGTCCTGTCGCTCCAGCAGTTTCAATGCATGCTCCGGTAGTACCACATTGCTCTAGCAGTTTAAAAGCACGGTCTGGCAGTGGTTGCTCCGACAGTTATAAAGAGCTCCGGCAGAAAAGGTTATATTAGTCATGCCGCTCTGGCAGTTTCAAAGCGCGGTCTGATAGCAGATGTTCTAGAAGTACTGTCACTCGCAGTACCACACGTGAAGGCCTTATAAGTGGTGAAATTGATTAGTTTTGTACGGGAAGGGCATTTCCATAAATAAAAAAAAAGGAACTTTTTTGGTTGGGGGGTATTTGTATAGAAAGCATATTTTTGGGAAAAAACTGAGAGAATAAATTAGGTTGGGGGTAAGTTGCATCGTAAGTATAGTCTTGAGGGTTTTTTATAATTTTCCATAAAATTTACTAGTAAACAATATAATATTTAATAAAAATCATACAATAAGCGACATAATACTGTAATTCTTTTACGGGAATTTTCAATAAGCGACATAATACCATGAAATAGCTGATCTTTTGTGGGAATTTTGAAAAATCTTTCTAAATTAATAATACAATAAATATAGGTAGGGAATAATTCTTTTTGAAGTTAGGTGTCGATCGATATAGAGAACTGTTTATTACCTTTTGTTTATAAGAAGATCAATGGTTTTGGTATGCATTGATTACTAACGACGCATGGGATATCGGCGGTAGTAAGATATTATGTCTTAAAGAACTAATATATTGGGTATTAACTTTACCATTTTTTCCATTTCAATTATATGTCAAATAGATAAGTGTTAATTAATATTTTTTTAAATTAATGTTTAATATCAATTTTATAAATATTTTATTGGATATTCAATTGTGAAAATAAATTCATTGCACTCTCTCTTTAAGGCCGTGCTTTATTGAAAATATTTTTCAATGATTAATACTTAATATTACATATATTTTACTAGTATTTCATTAGGAAAAGTATGCTACGATATAATTTGGGACTCGAATAATATGCTAGTTTGTTTTTTGGGTGAGCCAGTGGGAGAGGGCCCCTACCCTTGGGTAGGAATTGAGCCTAGGACGTAACCAATTTAGCCCAGGCTCTACTCCATCCAATGTGAACTACGGGAGGCGGTTGTGAGTCTTTACATTGAGCTTTCATATTAGAACAATTGTTTAATGTGGGGTGGACTGCATTTCTACAAGATGCGGTCCAGAGGTATAAAGCATCGATCTCAAAGATGGATGCAAATAGGTGGTCCATCTAAAAACAATTGTAACTAACGATCCAAATGTTTTTTAATATAATTATCATTTCTAGTTTTCATTTCTTTTTTCATGATCGCCCTGTTAAAGATTTAAAAATTATATTTATTGCCAAGCCTGTATTTCTAGAATATGCTAACCGCATGCTTCATATTACTGTATAGCATTGGGCCCCTCTCTAAAATTATTATCCGAAATAACCTCCTCATCCCATAAAAAACCCATAGAACCCCAAATTAAACAAAAAGTGACTAAATGCGTGTTATTTATTGAACACATTGTGCGCAAAATCGCCCGATCTAACTGCTAACTGCATAGTCCAATTCCGGTTTTGGGCAATTAGGGTGATCAATTGGTATTTAAAAAACAAAAAATTTAAAAAAAATGTATATAATTTCTCAAAAATAAGAAATTTAAATTGTAATGTATTTTTAAATATTCTTTACATTATGGTAAAGATGTAAAATTGTTTTGGTTATTAATACTCACTTTTAGATTTTTCTATAATTTTTTAGAAAATTTTAAAAATAGCCCATAGAAAATATAAAACGGGTTAAAATCTTTTTCTTTTTTTTTAATTAATTTTCAACTTCATTTGAATATGTTTTGTTTTAATTATTTTTTATATGCTTTTCATGTTTTAGTAGATTTTTTTGTATTTTTTTAAATTTTTTTCAACAATTTTTTGATTGTCCGGGACTTGCCAAGTTAGAACGAATGAATCGGCCGGTTTATCGGTTAGGACGGTTAAACCGCTTCCAAACCCATTCCAGACCCCGGTTCGATTTAGCGAAGGCTGATTGAACATATACATATCGTATAAAATCGTGAGCTTTCTCAAGTCCTCTAAATACTGTCCTAGAAGGAATCTATTCTTCCGAATAATGGGAGGCAAAGAAAATTGCGAGGTCCGAATGGCGCCAAATGTTTCAGCCACTATCGCTTCTGCAACTGATTGCCTTTGTGGTCCACCCTGGACCAAACTAGTCCACTTGATGGAATAAAAACTGTTATATAAGACTAACTTTTAGTTGAGGAATCATGTTCCCTAATGCATAGACTAACTCTTATCAAGCATTTCCCATATGCACATTAACAATAATGTATCACAAGCAAATAGCATCTACACGGACAAATATCGGAACACAAGTTTATATTCTTAGTAAATAAAAAGCACAAGCCATCATTTTTGCTATTTACCCCAAATAATTGGAATAATGCTATGATGATAATGATAATAAAGAGTAAAAAACAATGTATGGCTCCCCAGGTCTAACACAAGGCCCATGAATATAATTATTTTGACATCTGTAGCTGCGCTTGAATAATGATTAAGAGTTCCACAAGATGGTGGTCTCTGCGATCATGGATGTCACCACATAGGGGTCCATGTTGGAGGCAGGGCGACGATCCTCAAAGTAACCTAGCAATGGCACAATTAATTATAAATTAACCATAGATACAAATTTAGCAGCCATTTTATTCTTCTTTTCTGTATTATAATATCCATATGAATCTATGGTCACAAGCATCATCCCTGTCCGTTAAATGGGTTGATGGTAATGGAGATAACAGGACCACCACAAAGGTCACATCTAGTTCTGGCGGGTGCCAGTTTCCATTGCTCACCAGTTTATTGGACAGTAATGAGATGAGTACCATAATTTCCTATGGTCATATGGATCATGGTATACTTTCCCTTTCGGAATTTTCAGCCATAAAAAAACAAGAAGCATGGATGTCTTACCACGCCCTTCCTTCTCAGTGTCCCGGCCCACACGTACAGAAGCTCCCCTGTTTGCAACTCCCTGATTTCCAATAATTGCCAAAATCACAGCACCAATGTAACACATTTCTTGCCTAAAACATGCATTTGTGCATCTTTTGCAGATTTAATGAACTTATCTAGTGTGTGAGAAAGAGAGGGAAATAAAACATGCAAGTAGATGGAAAAATAGATCAGGGAATGGGGTTGAGGTCAAAATAGTAGCACCACCTATCCGTTTAAGTTTTCATTCCTAATGTCTTATTCGAAAACCATTTACTATTGGTTTTTTAAAAGGGAAAGTTTATATAGACTCGAGGCTCTAAACAATCAAATATCATAAAATTGATCATCTCGACATCAAGATGTATGGATATGAGAAAAAACTTTCAAGTTTTAAAAATAATGTATTTAGTAATGCATTTTTGGACCGTCTATTTTCAAGATTTTCAAGTTTTCATAAATCTGTTGATCTACACTATTATTTTTGAAGCTTTAAACTTTATAAATAAAGATGAAAATATATTTTAAAGCTATCACAAACCACATTTCTCGACGAAGGTAGGCAATTTGATTGTTTAGAGCCTAGGCTTTAAAAAACAATGGAAAGATTGATAAAAAAAACTGAGAATTAAAAGGAGAAAAAAATGGGGACAGAGAGATACCCAAGAGAAAGTATTGATGTCTGCAGTCTCATGATGACCGGTGAGGCGCCTCTCGTTACCCTCGCCATAGGCAGCAATATGTTCTTTGTGCCTCAACCCAAGCTTCTCAATAGCCTTCTTAATTACTTCATACCCACCTTCCTTCCTCGTAGACTTTGTGCTGCAAATGTTATCAGAGATCTAACCAAATTGAGAGAGAGAGAGAGAGTGAGTGACTGAGAGAGAGAGAGAGAGTAGCACTATTTTAACCTGTAGTTTGTATGGCATCCTGCTCCATTCCAGTCTCCCTGCAATTGCTCAAAGAGATCAATGCATTTTTCCAAGTCAGCTATTTAGTAGTCATATCTACATACTTGGGCATGCTTCTCACCTGTATGGGCTTTGGATCAAAAGTGAGAACTACCCCTGCAATCTCTGTGATCCTCTGTTCAAGCCATGCTCACGGTTACTTCAATCAACTAAGTTTGGAAAAAGAAAGAAGGGGAAGGGAGAGAGAGAGAGAGAGAGAGACCTCAAGGATGTAACGGGCACACCAAAGTTCATCACCAGCTGAAATGCCCTCAGAAGGACCCACTTGAAACTCCCACTGCAAACAGTGTTCAGGATAAGATGATGTTGAGATATGTCAGCAGATTATGCATGTAAGTTGTGGGGAATGAAATCGGATTATGTTAGAGAGATTCACCTGCCCCGGCATGACCTCACCGTTGATTCCACTGATATTAATCCCTGCATAAAGACAAGCTTTGTAATGAGAATCCACCACATCCCTTCCCCATGCTTTGTCTGCACCAATTCCACAATAATAAGGCCCCTGAAAATCAAAACAACAGTTAACAAGTCTCTTTCTGATTATATTCAATACACTGAAGCAATCAAGCAGCAAAGACACAGAATATAGAGAGAGAGAGAGAGGGAGAGAGGTGATTATGGAAAAACCTGTGGACCAGGAAAGCCCCCAATTGGCCATCCCAGAGGCCACTTAACATCTTTCTGGAGCAGGGTATATTCCTGCTCAAGTCCATACCTGAAAAGGGAAATTGTGACTTCAGAAACCTTTTGATGTGATGAGAGAAGAGAGAGAGAGAGAGAGAGAGAGAGATTTGTACACACCAGGGTTCCTCTGCAACCACTTGCGGGTTACTGAAGATCTTCTCTGCTGCAGCTCTCTTGTTGGTAGCTATGGGAGTACCATCTGGAGCGTACGTATCGCATATCACCTGTTTTGACATTTTCGAACCAGAAACATTAAACCCAAAAAAAATGAAAAAACAAAAGAAGAGAGGTGTAGAGGGATTGATATGGTGAAAATATAGCACTTTGCTTACAAGGATATTCTTTCCTCTTCGGAAGGGATCCGGAAAAATTGCTTGTGGGCTGCACAAATTCAAGTAAATTTTGACTATTGAAGTATATAGGGCAATGATGCAACTGTTGTATATATTTGATTGCCCTTCTTTGAATGTAAGAACCAACAAAAATTTAGTGAGGTAGCAAATGATTTTACTAGAGAATAACTTCACTGTCATGGCCAGCAGCTTGTCCAGTACTGGAACCATCATAGTTCCACTTTGGAAGCTGTTTAGGACTATTTACGGGGCTTGAAATTGTCTGCAACATACATTGACGTCAGTGAACACATCAAAAAAAAAGGGAAAGAATAATGAGCGAACTACGTTTAACTTGCATGCCATGAAAGAGAGTTTGAGCAAAGGATTTAGCTGCTAACCCTTGCTTTACTACGCAAGTCCATCCCTGAACCCCCAACCCTGCAAAAGTACAACACGAAAGAATTTCAATTGTTGCTGTTTCTCTCTTAAAATCTATCCAGGACCTCTCTCGATTACCTCATAGGAAAGGAGAAACTCACCATATATATTCAGCGATGATCTTTGTAGTGCAATCAGTCAGGTCAAGATTAAGCAAGTCTGTTAAGATTGACATGGCTGAAGAGCCTCTAAAAGAAGAACAGAGAAGCTAGGAGGGAATGGAGACTAGATTTACAAGCGCAATTATTTCAAAAAAGGATGAACTAGAGGAACCATGTTCCTTCCTATTTATAGACTGAGAACCCACCAAAAAGAAGAGCATTTGCTAATCACATGTAGTGGATAAGAGATGCTGGTTAATTAGGAAGCTAAAAAATAAACTATTACTGGGAGTGTGGTTAAAAAAGAAAGATATGGAAATTGTGGTGGAAATGAAAAGGCCCAACAGACAGAACCATCCAATCTGTGATTTTCCAATGGAAGGAACCACACAATAAAAGACAAACATGTACAAATATCATTAACCAGTGCTTTTTCTACATGGGAAAAAGTATTTTTTCTACATGTAAAAAAAAAAACTAAATTATAAACATATCTCATATGAAACTAGGAATGCATCAGTTTTGGTTTTTTTGAAAATGATAAGGGGCATATGAAAAGGAATAAGCACAAATGCCACTGGAAGTGGTATCTGTGTAACCAGATGGTGGCAATCCAGTCAGGTTAAAGTGGGGGACACTTGAACTTCCATTGTATTTTCTTGTGGTTTATCTCTGCCTCTCCCATCATTCTTATATTGCTACCACCTTTTCAGGGAGAATCTATGGATAACATGAAGCCCATGTTTTCCTAAGATGAGATTATGAAAGAAATTATTAAATTAATCTCCCAATTATTAAATTAATCTCCCAACATACATTGACCAAAACACCCCAGGTGGGGTTCATAAACATACCAAAATACTGGGAATGGGTGTAAGATTAATTTCCTTGGATGATGATTAGTCCATTGTATTGTGGTTATCTATGCTCATTTGATTATTAAATTAATCTCCCAACATGACAAAACACCCCAGGTGGGGTTCATAAACATACCAAATAACTGGGAATGGGTGTAAGATTAATTTCCTTGGATGATGATTAGTCCATTGTATTATAGTAGCTTTCCCATGTACAAAGTACTCATGAACTTGTGCTGTCACATGGCTAGAGAGCATATATCCCATTGTGCTCTGAGTCATAAGCATCTCGATCGGAAAAGTCAGTGTACATAGACAGAGGACCTTCTTCCACTTGCTGTCTTGATACGCCTCTGATACATGAAAGCAACTGATGCAATGAGAACAGTAACCACAGTCACATAATTGGTTGTAATGTCAACTGATTCTGTGTGTAGTTTCTTCAGCTCTTTCGCGATTGCAGATACCCTTCTGTTCATCTTTGCGCTCTGTAAGAGTTGGGTGTGCACTCGAGTTTTGAAGCTCACAGTTCACTTAAGTTCCATGGCCTCATCAGATTGGCTATCTTCGCCTGAATCGGCTAGAGCTTCAGTTATTTCCAAGGCGGATTAACCATATGGGAGTTTCTCAGCAATCTTCATGGTAGTTTGATTCGGGTCGGAACCGATAATTAATTTAAAATAAATAAATTTTAAAAATAAAATAATAATTATTGTAAGAAAATATTTGGACAGTTAATTTCTTTTGTTTTTAGATAAAACACTTATATGCATCCGTCTTTAAAAAGATGCTCTACATTTTTAGACCGCATATGTAGTCATACAGTCTAGCCCGCATTTGCCTTAATCCCACATGTATCTACAAAGGAGCTCAAGCCGTCGAATGAACGGCGGCAATTGCAAATGCCGCGCGTGCGTGCGCGGACGTCGTAGGATATGGGCACCATAAAAAGAAAAACAAAACTAAATGCGTTCACGAACCGCCCGTTTTGGATTGAACCAATAAATTTTTTATTGGAAAAGTATCCTGTCCACATGATGTGTAGTGTGAACAGGCGTCATATGTTTTATATTTTATTTTTATTTAAATAAGATACTTGTCCTTGTATTTTTTTATTTAAATAATATATTCATCTGAATTTTAGAGTTTAGATATATTTTTATAAATATGATTAAATAAAAATAGTTAAAAAATATTTTAAATAAAAATGATTAAAATGCTCCTAAATTTTTTTGATCAATATTTTTATTCAATATATTTTTTATTAATTTGATTCAATCTTATTATAAAAATGGATATAAAACCAAAATTTCATATTAATATTTTTTTTAAATAAAAAATAAAAAATAAAAAACAAGATTCATCATTAGCCCTTGGATAAGCATGGCTCAATCTGAATTGTTAAAAAGTGCTTGTGCACCTTTTAAACATCCACATGTAGTGAACACGATACCAACCTTGATTGATGTGGATCAATTCAAGGCAATACCAACAACCTTGATTGATTTGGAGCAGCTCAACGAAGAGTTGGCTAGTTTTGTTTTGATAGAATTGATCAGCTCTTGATACAACCGGTGTACCGGTCGGTTCTCAAAATACGATAGGAATTGGATACTTTGTGATTCTTATGACCGATCTAAATTCATAATTTTTAAAACCTTCATTTATAACCCTAGCCAAAACCACTATCTGAATCGAGCGATTCCAGTCTTCATTGATGATACTACCAAAGTTCATCATCTTAGCTTCGCTCTATTTTCATACAATAGTCATTTTCAAAAAATTTAGAAATCATGTAAAACAAAACATTCATTTCATTATTGGTCAAGCATAAGATTTTTTAAAACTTAACTTATGATTAGTAGATAGTTAAAAGGCGTAGTTGGCATACCGATGCACCCGTAGCTATAAAGGTAAGGTGCGCCTTCAAATTTTATCATGGTATATAATTTTGATGTAAAATGTTTTTAAGGTTATCTCAAAATCTATTTTTATATCTTATTATAAAATTTCAAATTTAAAATTTAAAATTTCAAAAATGGTTAAAATCAAGTAGATCTTTAAACATATGAAAATCTTGAAAATGGACGGTGTAGATAATATGTTGTAAAATGCACTATTTCTAAGACTTAAAATCTCTTTTTTTTTTCATGGTCATACATCTCGATGTCGAGATAATCAATCAAAGGGTTTTTCAACATTAAAACAATATTTTCCAATGGATTTTTGAGATGCATCCGTAGTTGTAGATGTAAGGTTGCAACTTTATATAAACTTTTTTCATTGTTTATAGTTTGATATATCTGTGTAATGTATATATGTGTAATGTATTTTAGCATAGATGATGAGAAGTAGCTAGGCTTAGGATATAAAAAAGAAAATCGCGAATCTTTCCCGACGGAGAGATACAATATCGTCAGGAAGTGACGTTTTCCTGATTGGGCATTAGACGGAATAGAAAGAGGATTCCAACTTCTTTTTTTTTTAATGTTAAAAATCTTTATTGATAAAATGAAATTACAATTGAAAAGTTACATCACCGGGCACCAACAGCAATGTAAGGGACCCCTCTTCGCGAAAGCAACAGCTAAGGGTAAGGAAATTCGAACCTTTTTACAGACACCAATAGGTCAGCCCTAAGTTGAGTGAGCCCCATTTGGTGATATTAAAAAAAAATAAAAAATCAAAAAAATAATATGATAAGTTTTAATTTTGAGCAGTTTTGGTGATCGATTAATATTTAAAAAAATGTATATAAATTTTAAAAAATAAAAAATTTGATTTTAAATGCATTTTTTAATATTCTTTACATTATGGTGATGATTAAAAATTCTTTTAATCATTAATACTTACTTTAATTTAAAAAATCGATTCGTTAAAATCCATTTTTTCAATAATTTTCAACTTAATATGTTTTGTTTTAATAATTTATTATATATTTTTTATATTTTAATAGATATAATTTTTTATCTTTTGAATACTTTTTTTAGCGCTCGGGACTTGCCCAATTAAAACTGACCGCATCTCAAGCCATATCCAGTTAATTTTGCGACCACAGATTCTATTGCCTCGTGGCTGGATCGGTGTCGTGGAATTCTGCCAGGTCCCCACTAAGATGGAAGCCCACCAATCAGGCAGATAAATAATTATTGAGGTATTCTTGATAGCATAAAATTACCATCAATTTATTCTCTGTCTGGACCTTTTTGCCATAAAGTCGTGCATAAGGCACATCATATTTACTTAATCATAACGATGGATGGAGTTTAAAATCCTCTATCCTGTATATATATCCACTTTTTACAGGCGGTTTCTTCTGTTTGGAATGCTCTTGAATTTCCATGGATCCACCTGTTATTCCATTGTAAGCTCAATTCCATGTTTTTTTTATTTCTGCATTTTTTTTTATTTTGTTTCAAATGTTACTATTTTATTAACAAAGGCAACGCTTTATAGGTTTCCTGGCTCTTGAAATATCTTATATCATGTTATTTGGTGTTGCTTGAAAAGCAAATGGTGTTACGGATTAGAATTAGGGCATTAAGAATTCTCTGATGCGGGATATCGGTTTTACTGAATTTGCGGCTCTAAGGCCCTCATTGTGGATATTTGGTCACGAATTAAGAAGAGAAATTCATGGAATTGGCTTCTGTACCAGTTATTCTGGCTGATTTGAGGGTCTGGTTGGGGTTTTCATTTCCAAATTTGCAGAAAGAAGCAAGATCAGTGCTTTAGCTTCCTTTTGGGTTATTCCTTTCTACCAGGACAGTGCCCTCTGGTTTTTGTCCATTCAGTTAGCATCTCTTATCTTAATCGTTCTGAAAGCAAAGCATTTTAGAGAAAGAAAACGGACAACAAGAAGATAAACAAGCTCTGTTAAAGCTGGGCTCTTCTTTATTGGGTCTTTATCGGGTTGTATAATGGGGTAAAGCCGGATGCAATTCCTGCAGCATGGACACAACATCCTTCTTTGATCCACTTTCTCTCTCTAGATATAAACCAATTAGAAGCAAACTTTCAGGAAATTTTCGTGAGAACAGAGACCGTAGAGTGAGAAACAAGAGAGAGAAATACGTGTGTTGGAGGCGAAAACAGCATTTGAAGGCATGGAAGAACTTCTTTGGGAAAACCCATGTCACCGCAAAGACTACCGTCTTTCTCTCGTCTCTTCGTTTCTCTTTCTAAACTTACAAAACTTAAATAGCTGTCCTGTAATTCAAATACTAGAGCTAAAGCCGCTAATAATTCAAATACCAGAGCTTAAGCCTCGCTGCTGGCCAGGCCTCTAGCCACAGGGACAAAGCACGGGGCAGGCCATACCCACTGCCATCCGTATAGAGTACAGTTCGAGTGAAACAGAGGATCTTAAAATGACGATCTCGAAGTAGATCTAGATCTTGAAGTACGTCTAGATGAATGCCTCCAGCAGTTCCTGAACTAGATCTCTTGAAAAAGAAGATTAAGAGTACAACTAACTATAGAGAGGGAGAGAGATCTCGAAGCCAATAGACATAGATGAGCCCAAGCAATGCGTTTGTGTGTGAGATATGCAAGAGGGATTTTGAAGCAAAGGGAGCAGTCTACTCCGTTGTTCCCAAATCCAAATTACTTAATATTAATACATTTTAGGACATTGTCTACACACATGGACGTAGGAAGGTCCCATAAGATCATTACTCTTTATAGATATGTTACATCTACATAATTTTTGGAACTTAAGTTTCATAATAAGGGTGAAAATAAATTATCATAAAAGTTTCACACGCAGAAATGCTTCTTTTAACAAGATTTTGCGGTGCACCTAATTTAAGGTTCCTACGTTAAGAGAGAGAAAGAAATAATGCAAAAATCTCACAGAAAAACAACAAAACGCCTAAGATGATGCTAATGAAGGAAAATATAAAATGCTTGCCATGAAATGCTAATGGGCTTGTGTCACACATAATTGTTGTGTCATCCCAAATACATAGATACCAACCCAAGTGTTCGAGATAGTTGTTCAGTATTTTGTACCTCAACATAAAATCCAATACATCAAAAATACCATTAGATATTTTTCTTTAAATTAAAACAATCATATAATGTCCGTACTTTTTCCATAAGCTCATCTACACAGTGTCTTAGATAGGTGGCCCAACGTCCAAACCCCAAGATTTTATATTATATTTATTTTTAGAAAAAATATCTCCTTATCTCTTATTTTTAACTTCCATATCTCATGAGATCCAAGAATCGAAAATATTACTTGTAAGCACAATGTCTCTATCTTTTCTATTTTACAACCCTCTGGACCTCTTAGACTATAAAATTTTTACCCAAACAAATACTAAAATGACAAAACTTCATCTCTCTCTCTTCACCTCCCGATAAGTTTCCCAACCACGGGGTTTAGCTTGAGCTCAAACACAAGCAAACTTCTTATGTGTGTGAGAGAGATGGAGTTTGAGTTTTAAGGAGAGAGATGGAGGTTTGAGAGAGAGAGAGACGATGATGTGTGTGTGTGAGAGAGAGATGGACTTTTGAGAGAGAGAGATGATGATGTGAGAGAGAGACGATGACGTGAGAGAGAGAGAGAGATAGAGTCATTTCATAAGTTGTTGAGGTCAATAATAATACATGGTCAAAAGGGGTTAGGGGGTTGGAAGATAGAAAAGATGAAATCCTTTTGCCTACAAGTAATATTTTCAATTCTTGAATCTGGTGAGAGATAGAAGTTAAAAATAAGGAATAATAAGATATTTTCCCTTATTTTTATTATATTATTTTGTGCCTGGAAGTGCCAACACATATCTAAGTAACACTAGCCACTGCAACAAACCACCATATCATGGACCAGATAAGATAACTTTTAGAGCAAATTATATACAAACACTATTCAGGGACCTTTTTTACCATGTGGTAATATTTTTGCCCAATATTACGAGAACCACCCTCTCGTGCCTTCTTTTTTGTTTTTTTGTTTTCTTTAGTTGCCCTCCTATCCGGCAATGACAACACTGGACATGAGGGATAACCATGATGTATGTTTTATACTTTACTTAGATCATTTAAACACTTAGTTGGGCGGTGTAGATGAGTCAGACCTTCTCATTGCCAAGGCACAAGTGGTTTAGAAAGAAAAAGCATCTCAACATACTTACGCAAAAACTAGAGAGAGAAAGGAAAGAGGTGGCTGCAACTAGAGAGAGAAAGGTGCAAGGCCTGTTGGAAATGTGGCCTATGATGCCCTTTTCTTTGGAGAATTTAGTTTTCAATAATAGTACAAAAGCCATATTGTAGTATATGTGAAATCTCATGTGGCTAACATGAGGCAATGCCATATATTTAGATCCATTTTTTAGCTTTAATAAGATGTACTAAAGGGAAAACCCAGTGATGTGTTTGGATTCCTTGTAAGAATTATATTTTCTACATTACAAATATACAAAATTTATTTAATTTCTAAATATCTTTTATCAAATTGTAGGAATATTTGGATGACATTCTATTATGTGAGTCATTAGTGAACTAATGATAGGTTTAGCTCATTGTATAGGATTAACAGTTTGGTGGCAACTTGTTAATCCTAATTAGCTGCACTTAAAGAAATTAAGGCCGAACTTATACTTGGATCTTAGCCCTTATAGACCATGAATGCAAGAGTTACAAACCAAAATGTGAACTCTATGAAAAGAGGTTATCCGCTCATAAGACAGTAATATATAGAGAAGGGTGGAAAGGAGGTGAATGAGACTCACCAAAGAGGATTATGAATGGAGCATATCATCGAATGGCTTGGTCTATAGGTTTTGGGATGGGACATTAAGTCACTCGTATGATTTAAGAACAGATCCAAGTAAGTTGTTTATTGATTTTATCTATTTATTTATTGATATTTATTATTATGACTAACAAGGCCATATTATGTGATTGGAATTGCAATGAGAGTTTGAGAGAATAAGGGGTGAAGCAACCTGGACCGCCACAACCATCAACAGAAAGACGCATCATGAGACGAAGGTGTGCCATCGATTGGATTGATCGACGTTGAGCCATTTGACGCAGCGGCTGAAGCTCTTGAGCTTGTCATTGATATGAGACCCGCACCTCAAGAATGCCTTCTTTCACTCTCTAAGAAGCAAACATTCCTCTTCTCTCTCCTCCCCTTGTTCTGCGAGCTGCTCGAATCGGTACCCCTAAGCCTATCTTCTCAAATCAATGGTCCTTCACCTCAATCTCTCTCTCTCTCTCTCAAGTCAATTCCCCTTGAAGCAGACCTCTCACTTTGTGAAATCCAAAAATTTTCTCTCTAAAAAAGAGCTCCTAGATCATCTGCTTCCCCATCAATCTAACCCTCAATAATCTCTCCTCCCTTCCAGCCAATCATTTCTTTTTCTTCTTGTTTGATAGAACAGAGATTAGAGAGAGAAATTGAAAGGCATTATTGCAGTTAGGAAGAGGAAGAGTTGTTCATATATATACCGCTACCAAGACGGAGAGAGAAATAAATATTCATGAACTAAAAGGACGTTAGTGGTGGATGATGGTACAGATGGCCTGGGAAAAATATTGATACACCATCCTCCTTGTAAAAGTTCATTTTTTTTATGTTTCTAATTTCATAAACCAGGTATGCGCTCTAGCCAGGTATTAAACATACATAACTGTTATCCCTTTTGTCCAGTGTTGTCATTGTCGGGCAAGAGAGCAATTAGGGGAAAAAAAAACTCTTAGGGGGAGATACTCATAATATTGGGCAACAATATCACCAAATGATAATAAAGGCTCCCCAAAAGTATCCATATACAATTTGTTCTAACATAGACATAAAAAATGGCAACTTGCCTTGCCCATAGGGTGAGGCCGAGTAACACGGCACTCGGCCGAGTCTAGGTGCACTAGGTTTTGATGATATTGAAATCTCTCGTGGGTCTAAAGAAGATGTTAAGGATGGTTCCTCATCCATCCATGCCATGATGTATGATGGGTTGTTCATTCATGGGTATGGTGGAATTATGAAAGTAGGATAAGGTGATCTAACATGGTGTATATAATTTTAATTTTTCTTTTAGTTCACTGACTAGATCACTTACAATGACCTAAGTACAATAAAACTCCATTGAAATAACCAAATAAATAAATTTGGATTCCTCTTGCTATTACTAATTACAAATCCTCTTATTGAATAAACAAATAGTAAAACAATGATATGGGAATAAGAAAAATGTATAAAAGGAAATATCGCAAAGCACAATATAAAGATGTCAGAGATTGTTTTAATTGGGCTTAGTACACTCCATACCGAGTCTCCTCCTCCAATGGCACATGGGATCAATGCTCAAATCTCAAATCATCTACGTATAAGAAAGCTTAAGGCTAAACCCTACAATATGAGAGCATGTGGAATTACTATGGCCCATGGCCTAAGCCTTATCTTATGAACTATGGAGCGTGCCCCTATTTGCAAAGCTAGGTAGAGTGCGGCTTCCCTTAATATATTATGAGAGAGGACAGAGAAGATCTTAGAGAGAGATATTCTAGAGTGGGGCGTGCCCCTTAGAGAGAGTAGAGAGAGAAGGGAGAGATTGTATGTAGAGAATATGGGAGAGGGGTCTCCTATTTATAGACTTTTCATGGGCTAGGGTTTCTTTAGAGTTAGCCACTTTTAATAAGATTAAATCTAGACATTTGATCATATGAGTCATGTGGGGTGAGATATATGCGTCATTCATTCCTTAAATCAATCATCATGTTTCAAAAGAAAGTGTTAGAACATTACCCTCCAGTTTCCTAATCCCATAAAAAACTGAATATGGAAAATAATCTCATACTTTTTTATTTTATGAATAATCTTCTCTTAATCATTCCATCTTTTGAATAATCAAACTTTCAATCACAAAACTTACTAAAACATATTAACTTGATTACCGGGCGAGGATGGCTTGATAAATAATTAGTAAGTAGGTTTTCCTTGAGTGGGGCGTGCTATGTTAGGTGGCGTCATTTGGGCCCCACTCAATTGCACCATATGCATAATTAAGCTTGTGGTCCTATGGGTTCTCAATGGCCCCCACATATTTAGTGATTTATAATATTATAAAATCATTTTTAGAAAATACAAAATAAACTTTAAGTTTTTCTGAATATTTAAAATATTAAAAATTGAATTTATTTTAATTTATAAATTCATTTTATAAAAATAAAATATCCAAATATTTATAAAAATTTAAACAATTAATAAAAATTATATAATATCAAAATAATTAAATCTCAATAATTTTGATAGGAATCAGATCTATCAAGGTCTAGAAAGTATAAATTTACTAGAGCACTCCACCTTCCACTGTGGACTGTAATCCACAGTTGGTTTCTCATACTGACCCAGCAGTTCCAAAGACCCACAAACCACTGCAGGATTTTATAATTTGGCCACCAAAGCTAGCCAATAGGCAAGAGGATATAATACCAGTCTATGGACTACAAGTTCTCCCTAATAGACAAACCAAAGTCATCTAGACCTGATGCAACCACAACTCTATGGTGCATAGGGGTAATCTTTCAATCATATACATGCTTCACTCTAAAAGATGGTTCGCTTTCCTAATAGGATTATCATATATACATGATCTGTGATGGTTCAATGATGAGGCTTTGACCCTCATCTGTAAAGGCCAACCATCATACACAAGGGTCACACAGTCTCTTGGCTCATTCATCCGTGCAACTCCGACCTCATCAAGGGATAACCCATAAAACCCTCATCGGTTTAGTTCTATGCTTGGGTACCATGGGTTTCCCAACTCAATTGGTCTAGCATGTCAAGCCAAGTCTAAGTATCGGCAAAGAGCATTTGCCTAGTATGGTTCACAAATGACCACACTCCCACTGTGTTTATATTCTATTGTATCAGATATTGATTACATGCTCTCATAAGGCCTATAATGGCCACAAAAACTCAACATCTCTCACTTGGCCTTTGAAGGCCTTACAATCTCTCTTCGTCACATTTTGATCCCGCAATTATAATCTCTCTTTCAAACATTTTTCACTTATTCTCTCTCATTACATTAATCTTAGCTTTCGCCATCAATCCTTTCACGAAAAATTTATAGAGGCAGTGCCTCTTTCTTTTTGCTACTCGGATCTTATTGCGAACGTGGTTGTAGTCCATTTTTCATGTCGCATCGAGAATCATGGATCTGTTGTCACAAAAGATCATCACGTACCCTTATCACATGGGGTTATATTTTCAAGGGCTCAAAAGATTTTAATAGAGTTTCTCCTTTATGTTTCCATACAACTATCGCCAAACATACGGATTCCATAGGTGAACAACATTGCAGTATATTGTTTTAGCTAGCCCATCAAACACAAGCAGGCGCACCCACTGGAACTTTGAGTTTATATGGATCTTTTATGATAGAGTAATTGTATATCTGTATATCCAAGCGGTTAAAAAGAATCATGGGACTATAGCAACTCCCACTCAATTATAGCACATATAACATATACATTCACTGAATTCTTATGCTTATATCATGAGGTACTATAGTATACCTTATGCAAAAAATAAATAATTCAATGCCCGTTGGTTTCACAATATGCAAAACCTTCATGAACCATAAAGGTTCAACCACACTAGTCTTCTTGGTAGTAAACCCATACATACCAAGTTATCTAGTTCACACAGCATGTGTGAAGGAGCCCCACCAAGATGGCCCTTCTATGACGTTCCCTATAGTTCATGGTATTAGATAATCGAGGATTCTATGGAACTAAAAATAGGCCACAAACTCGATACTATGAAACATGAGTCAAGACATATGGGAATTTAAAAACAGTGCATAAATAAATGACACTTTCTCACATGTACGAAAAATACTTTGAAGAACCAATGTTTTTCCTTATATGAAAAATTCTTGACTTGGTATATTTTCACAAGCAATAGTCAGAAAATAGCATGGTGGTTTTAAATGACTTTCATAAATACTTATTGGACCTCACAAGACTATAGGGGTTTTTCAAAACCATATCCATAAACGTAGATTTTTCACAAATGATCCAATTTAATTTTAAAATACGTGTTTAGTCTTCATAAATAATTTTACCGCATTCACCTTTAATTCCTTACCAAGTCATGTTTATAGCGACAAAAACAAATTATAAAGTTCATCTTATGATTTTTTCTAAATTAAAGCATGATTAGATAATGATTATCAAAACCTAACAAAACACTTCTTATTGGAAAATATGGAGACCTTATCATAAGATCATCACATGCAACACATCATATTACTGGACATTATTGGGAAGATGGTCACTAAGACCAGTTCCATTAGAACACTCCCTTCATGCGTACATATTTGAATAAGTTACACCCATCTCTCACGTTTGATACTTAGATCAATTGTCCTTGATCAAATCACATCTCCATAAGTATTACTACCTTAAGTAGTTCATACAAGCACAAGGATGTACTAAATCACAGGGTATTAAAAACAGAACTGTCTCTTTCAAACTTGTTAGCCCTTATTTCTTAATGTCCATACACTCAATTCATATTCATAAACAAACAACCAAGATATAAATCAAAGCAATATATAAAACATAAATAAAAAGGTATTTAATCATCTTTCCCTATATGACTTTACCATGTAATGTGGGATATATTTTACACCTCAAAACCATGTAGTATGATACATGGGTTTTCTTGATTCTTTGCTTTTGCTTGTTGATAATTTTTTTTTAATTTTGGAATAGCACACAACTAATACAGAAGCACTTCGTAATTATCTTTTACATATCAATGAAGCATCTACCTCTTTGGCCTTTGGATTCTCCCTTATATATATGAAGAAATGCTATTCTTCATGTCATCACACCAAAAGTCACAATCTCGATAATTCCACTGATCGTAGGGTTTCTATACTATCACTAAGTCTCTACACTTCGTTTCATTGTAAGTAGAAACTAAGATGATTTTACAGGTATTGTGTTTCTTCTTCTTCAAGCAATTCCCAAATTGAGCACTCTTCACATAGAGTGTCATATCTCGTCAATTTTCTATTATATCTCTCTGAAGTTTTCCGATTATAACCCATACTCATGGCACACTAAAATTTTTTGAATGAGCCTAAAAAAAACTTCCATTATGGGGAATACATAGATGTGTCTCTATATGTCACATCTTTTAATTTATTGCAGGATAGAAGATGAGCATCCCATGATAAAAATATGATATCTCTCAACTCAAAAAGAGTTTATCTCTGAAACTTTGGGAGTATTGAAATATACTAAAAAATACAGAATAAAGCTCAGTTCCATTTCTAAATCACATCATTTAGTGAGTCTAGGATTTAGTGGCATTAATATAGTTTTCACAACAAAAAATCAACTTGCGCACATCTTAATAAAATAATTGTTTCTCTCAATTCACAAAGAATTTCTTCATCAAAGATTTTATGTTGAAAACTAGACTAAAACCAAAATTTTGAAATCATAGTGTGCATCCCAAATAATATTTTTCTTCATAGAAATAAAAAATTTACATTCATGTCACAAAAACAGGTCATACTACAAAATTTTAGGATGAACAATATCTAGCAAAATTTCCTTTCCTCTCTACCCTCATGTAGTTTTCCTTTCAAACCTATTTTGTTTGAAAGTAGACACAAAATGAACAAATATATGTTTCTACAGGCCTCATATAACTCTATTAAGTAGGCTTGATAAATATAAATATTCGTATCTCAATGTGAACACACCAAACTACAGAAATTTAAGATGACCTCTCTCAAATAAAAAATATTTATTAGTTATTTCCCATAATATTGTTCTCTCCAATAATTTTTATTAGAAACTAGACTCAAAATGGCAGTTTATATACATAATGTGGTTCTTAAAACATTCAGTTAAGAATAAAAATAAAATCACAACTTACAAGTCATTGAAACATTTTTTGTTGCAGAAAACAACAATTGTATACTATTCATTTAGATGACCATGTCTTTCAAACCACAAGGATTTTCATTATGAAATTATTATTTTTTTGAATGTAGACTCAATTTTATGAGTTACCGTCAAATTTTATCCAAAAATAAGATCTTTTTATTAGTGAAACAATTCACAGAACTCATTAGATAGTTCTTTGATTTTGTATAACATCTTTTATTGATGAGTCTAGAACACTCAATTCCCCTAGGTTCTCCAAATGAAATTTTGAAAGAAGATCCTACTATCTAAAACATAAAATATCGTTGAATTATGCAATAGATAAATACTTCATTATCTTCTTCATATCAGTACTCCAAAACATCACAAAATACGTCATTCTGCAGAGTGCCTTTTCAGTATTTGAATGTGCCAATAATTCATCTGGAGGTGTATCACTTTACTACAAAAACCATTGGCATTCTTATATCTCATTTCCAACTCACCAAAAATAGTGAAATAAACGAAATAAAGTAGCAAGTAGATCTAGCTCTGATATTAATGAAAGTAGGACAAGGTGATCTAGCACAATGTATACCATTTTAATTTTTTTTTATTTCACTGACTAGAGGTGGCAATGGACTCGAAACCGGTGGGTATATCCGACACGGGTCTAGGTATGGGTCCAATTTTTGGACAGGCAGGTCAGATCTGGGTTCAAAACTTGAAATCGAACACTATTCGAGTCTGGGTCCAAGTTCAATTGGACCCTACCCGTACCCGTAAACTGTTGGAGATAAAATACTTCAAGCCCTATTCGTTTAGGTGTATTAAGGATCATATACAATAGGAATTCATAATCATCTGTAGCTATTAAACGACAAATCAAATGGCTTGAAATCTTATGGGAGGTGATTGTGATCTTATGGGAGGTCATAGTGATGGTCATAACCAAGGACCCGATGGGATAGACCCGAGACCTGACGGGTATGGGTATGGGTCCAATTTTTTAACCAGACGAGTCGCGTATGGGTCCAAAACCTAGGGTTTGGGTCCAGGTCCAGCTGAACCCGGCCCATTGCCACCCCTATCACTGACTAAATCACCTATAATAGTTCAAGTATAATAAAAATCACTTAAAATAAACAAATAAATACAAGTGGGTTCCTCTTGCTACTACTATTACAGCTCATGTTATTGAATAAACAAAAAGTAACACAATACTATGGGAATAAGAAAAGGCACAAAAATTATTACCACAAAGCACTAAGGAAAGATGCAGGAGATTACTTCAACTAGGTGTAGTACACCCCACACAGAATCTCTTGCTCCAATGGCATACGAGATCAATAGTTAATCTCAAATCCTTTAAGTATGGGAAGGCTACCCTACACAATATGAGAGCATGTGAAGCTATTATGGCCCAAGGCTTAAGACTTATCTTATGAACTATGAGGTGTGCCCATCTTTGCAAACCTAAGTGGGGCGTGGACCCCCTTAAGATATTATGAGAGAGGAGAGAAAATATTTTAGAGAGAGTGTTTATACTCGAGATTACGCGTAGGGGACTACGCCCCCGCCTTGATTTCGGGTGCAAACAAATCAATGAGTTGGTAGAGTATAGGTCCCGTGAAATTACGCTCAGGGGAAGAATCGGGTTCTAAGACCTTATCCCTTTCGAATCACCAGCAAAGCCGGCTTCTCTTCTTTCTCAACCTTGGACTCAACCAAGAAGATTTTAGAAAATGTTTTTGAGATAAGAGGAAGATTTTAAGAAAACAGATGTAAGAAGAGAGCGAAAGAAGAAAACTACAAATATACAACTAAACTATAAATATGCAAGTAAGCATGAGTAAAGAATCTAACAACTAAATGCAAGAAAAATAAGAAATTAAAAAGAATGGAGATAAGTACATAAAACTAATCTACGCATGCATGACATTAAATGAAAGAGAGAGATAAGAGAGTGGAAATACGTACATGGTTACGAAGAAGGAAAATGATGAAATCCTCATCGACGAGACAGAGAGATGTGAGTATGAAATGTGAATAAAGATAAAAATACAACATGAGCAAAAGTAAAATAGAAGAAATGAGAGTGAAAGATGACTAATACTAATAAATAATATGCAACAAAAGTAACAAGAATAAATAGAAGAAATAAATGAAAGGAAAGAGCATGAGAAAGAGAGTTAAGGTGAAAGAGATAGAGAGAAGTAATGAATGATTCATAAATAAGGCAGAATGGGGAATAGGTAAATACAAATCCCTAATAGAAGATAGTGAAGATCAAGAAAAACAAAAACTAACAAGAAGAGAAGATGAGGGACCAAGCTATTGAATAAAATATAAGGGAGAAAGATAAAATAAATATAAAAGATGATGAGAGTGCGGGAGGTGAGGAAGATGATATTCACATCATAAGATGATGGGAAAGAAAAGAAAATTAAATAAAATGTGCCTAACTAGGGTGAAAAACATAATAGAGAAGAATTGACAAGCATTAGATTAGAATGCATAAGAGATGGGACGAATCTATATCATTATACTAATAAGGGGGAAGAAGAGTAAACACAATTAATCAAAGAAATAGATGAAGCAAGGCGTAAAAATACTATTAGTAAATAGAGAAGATGAAAGATCAAAGTGAAGATAAAGAATCTATGCTAAGAAAAGTGGGAAAACAAGAAAAGACTCCAACATAACAAATCAGGAAGAATACATACCATAAAAGGAAATGATATCACTATTGAATGAAGAAGAAAATGAGGAAGAGAAATCTACCCCATCATTAATAATAGTAAAGAGATGAAGAGAAGTAAACACAAAAGTCCCAATTAGAAATAAATGCTCTCAAGAAAAAAATGAATATCACTTAATGAGAAGAGTGAGATATAAAAGAGATTCGATGAGAAAAGAGAATCTACACCACCAAGGGAAGGAGAGGAAATAAATGCCAAAGATAAAAGAAATAAATACAAACTAACAAGAAGAAAAAATGACAGTAAATACAACTAACCTAATACCATAAATATTACATTAAATAAAATGCCAAAAACGAGAGAAAACAATAAAGAACAAACAAATCTACTAAAAAGAAATAAATACAATGTTAATTAAGAGCAAAGGAAAATAATATATCAAGAGATAAAGAAGAAGATGAAAGCAACATAAATGTAAATGAGGCACGAAAATAAATCTCAGGAAAATAAATAAAAGAGAGCAAGGAGGAGAAAAACGACATGTAGGCCGACCCCCAAACCCGACACCGATTCAGATCGTACATTGCACAATCAATCCGAATTTTCTTGGTTCTTAATGAGGCAAGTGGAAAATAGGAAGAAGGGAGTCCGAAAGATCTTATTATCCGGACCGCCTTCAGTTTGAAGTGTAGCTTGAAGGGGTTTGTCTTTGTAGCTTTGGATTAAAAGGTTTGGTAGGATGAGAGTTGTTCAAAGGGGATCTTCTCTCAAGCTCAAGCTTGGGCTTAAGATCAATAAATTTTTGGGCATAGCATAGGCACAAAAGTTACTAAAATCTCGGACCTTTTCATTGAGGTGAAGGGGGCCTTTTATAGGCGAAATGAACTCATGACAGCTTGTATCCAGTTTTGTACAAAATTTTGTGTCTTTAGAGCTTCGGCACCATTTGGAATGGCGCTGGAGCTGGTTGGACTGGCGCCAAGTCATTAATTATCTCCATAATGACAATCAGTATAAATTAATTGCTCATTAATGTTGATCTATATGATCTGTCAGATTCCGACGCCACTGGCAATGGAGCCAGTGACAAACTGTCGCTGGCACATTTCAGGACATGGCATGCTCTGATTGCTCAGATTTTGTCAAATGCAGTTTGCAGTTCCGACTAGCTCCAGCGACATTTCGAATGTCGTTGGGTACCAGTCATCTTGGTTGTACTTACCTCTAATCATCATCCAATAAAAAATCGACAACCTTGCTCTGTACTGACAACGGACATGTTAGTATGGGTCTGCAACGACGGTGGGTACGGACTGACATGTCAGTCGGTCACATCAGTCACTTCGGTCAGGCTGTGTCTCGGTTGCTCGAGATCTAACACTATTGGAAATGGCACTAGTGGCATTGGCTCTGCCGACGGGCATCTTGATCCTGTTCTGGCTTGAAAATGGATCCTGTTGTGGCTTGGACATGGGGGCTTGAGATTCAGGCCTTTGGTGTCCTAGGTCGCTTAGGCTGTGATTTGGATGTTTTTGGTACCTTGCTGTTGGAGTTTTGGTAGGGCTTTGGTACTCGTTGAGGTAACATTAGAGCCTTTCCTCTTGAATGCTTCATAATTAGGCTGCTCTAGGTCTGGCTCGCCTTATTCAACCTCTTGATGCCCTCAATCCATTTTGAGCAGTAAGGGTTTGATGGAGGCTATGTTTACGGAGATGGGGTACTAGTGGCATGAATGCTTTCAAATACACGGGTAGTCTTCTTGGGACATTTCAACCTATCAATAATATTTTCAGCCGAGATTAGGGTGTATATATATATATATATATATATATATAGTA